>CM076447.1:1855350-2002850 GCA_038419695.1 Scomberomorus guttatus | reverse complement strand
TCCTTTTGTGTGTAAAATGAACTGCAGTGTCAGCAGTGTGCTGGTTAAAGTCGACTGTGTGAAGAGTTTTCAAGATGTGGACTCAGTATCACAGTGTGTGTGCAGCGAGATAAAGATTTGTGTTGCCTTCCAGACACAGTTTGAGAGTTTAGGTTTCGATTTAGAAACAGGTTTAAAATTAATTTGAAGTCAGGCATGGTCAGTCTCAAATTCAGTAATGCATCGTCTGTGTGTGTGTGTGTGTCTGTGTGTGTGTCTGTGTGTGTGTGTGTGTGTGTGTGTGTCTGTGTGTGTATGTCTGTGTGTGTGTGTGTGTGTGTGTGTGTGTGTCTGTGTGTGTATGTCTGTGTGTGTGTGTGTGTGTGTGTGTGTGTGTGTGTCTGTGTGTGTCTGTGTGTGTGTGTGTGTGTGTGTCTGTGCGTGTGTGTGTGTGTGTGTCTGTGTGTGTGTGTGTGTGTCTGTGTGTGTCTGTGTGTGTGTGTGTGTGTGTGTCTGTGTGTGTGTGTGTGTGTGTGTGTGTCTGTGTGTGTCTGTGTGTGTGTGTGTGTGTGTGTGTGTGTCTGTGTGTGTCTGTGTGTGTGTGTGTGTGTGTGTCTGTGTGTGTGTGTGTGTATGTCTGTGTGTGTGTGTGTCTGTGTGTGTCTGTGTGTGTGTGTGTGTGTGTCTGTGTGTGTGTGTGTGTGTGTGTGTGTGTCTGTGTGTGTCTGTGTGTGTGTGTGTGTGTGTGTGTGTCTGTGTGTGTGTGTGTGTGTGTCTGTGTGTGTGTGTGTGTGTGTCTGTGTGTGTCTGTGTGTGTGTGTGTGTGTGTGTGTGTGTCTGTGTGTGTGTGTGTGTGTGTGTGTGTCTGTGTGTGTGTGTGTGTATGTCTGTGTGTGTGTGTGTCTGTGTGTGTCTGTGTGTGTCTGTGTGTGTGTGTGTGTGTGTGTCTGTGTGTGTGTGTCTGTGTGTGTCTGTGTGTGTGTGTGTGTGTGTGTTGTGCTCTATGGTTTGCACAGCCATGCTCTCATTGGAATGCGAGTGCATATCTCGCTCTGCAGCTCGCCTCCCCTTCTGACACACACACACACACACACACATTCATACACGTCCTCCCTCCTCTGAGAGTCGTGTCAAAAATAGCTCCGCAGCTACAAGTTGTTCTCAGGCTCGGCCTCTCACGACCCCCCCCCCCACCACCACCACCACCACCTCTGTGTCGATGATGTAACGTCCTCATCATCTCTGTGGCTGAAATTTGTCGCTCTTTGTTCAAGCAGGAAGGAAAGATGTCCGTTACAGGCCACCGTAGTCTGTGCCTGTTGGTTTTGTTGTGATTCCTCCTCCTTCATTTCCCCCCTGAAGCGAACATGAAACAGGCCTCCCTCTTTAATCCCCATCACATTTCCTCTCTCCGTGTCCCCTCCCGTCCTTTTTTCCGCTCGCTCTGTCGTCCACGGTGACGTCCCCTCAGGCTGCTGCTGGTTTCCATTACTGCTGATGACAAGGCCAGAGTGTGTGTGTTCTGTGTGTGTGTGTGTCTGTGTGTGTGTGTGTGTGTGTGTGTGTGTACAGTACAGTAAAGTGAGTTGGTTTTACATCGGAGTGAGGTGCCCCCCACCCCCAACAACACACACAAAGCACAAAACACAACAACTTTTCCTGCTCATCAGGCCTGCAGAGAGGAAGTGTGTGCATGTGTGTGTGTGTGTGTGTGTGTGTGTGTGTGTTTATTCTGACTCTGTTGTGTTGTGTAGAAGGTGAGGACCACGCTCGCAGGACTGTCTCTGAGCAGCAGCAGCAGCTGTAGTGGTGAAGGAACAAAGCATTCACAGGGTTTCTCTTGCATAAACGCTGTGTGCGCCTGTGTAACATCATGCACAAAGTCACTAAATGTCTAACTTAACTTCACATTTATAGAAAAAACAGCGAAACACCTTCTGGGGGAAAGTCCAAAGCCCACAGAAGTGCAACAAGTACAGTTCATAAAATAATATTCCTGCTATAACCCACAGCATTTCCCTTTATAGAAAGATGTCTGATCTTTACAAAATTCACTCATTTACACAATCACATAAAAACCTACTGATAACATATCAACAGTATTTAAGGAACATAGGAAACATGACCGTCTGCGCTTCAATCCATATGATTTTACCAGCATGTACGATGCCCTGTTCATAATCACCACACTACCACACCTCAGCTGGTCTCAGCGTGTCACACCGGTGACGTTAGTATCTTTCATATCATAATTCCCACTTGTAAATAACGTTTACATCAAAATTCAAGTTGTAATTACGACTGAAAAACTCGCCTCACATCAGCCAAACTCGGGTTCATCTGTAGCTGAAGCAACATGTTACAGTACAGGTGTGAAAAGTCGGCGTGCTGTTTGACATGAAGCTTTGGGCTGTATTTCAGTGCAACAACAGGTGAAACAATGACTTAAAGAAAAAAGCTTCTGGCTGTGGACCTGCACACACAGTGTTTGCATACATGTATGCAAACCACAAAAAACAAACACACGCCCCCACATATGTTCGCTGCTGACGTCTTTTATTTGTCCTGCCTCGCTCTGACCTATTTGTGTCCATGAATTATGTCGGCTTCATAAACACGCCGTAACAGGAGGGCGTGGCTGATGGGTGCGCCAACCAAAACAACCGCAGGGCAGGCCGTTATTGAGGCATGATGGGAAATGCAGAGGAACCAGGGGCGCGGCTGAAATCTGCTCCTTAAATATAGACCTAACAGCGTGGAGGCTGCGTGTTTACATTAAACATCAGATGCATGAAGAAGAAGAAGAAGCACTAGCAGGCCACAAAGTTTTAGTATCATCTGATTTAGAAGAATATGTTGTTTATTTAATCACTGAAGTCAAGAAATATCTGAATAGCAGAACTCTGCAGATGGAAACTGCGACCAAAGCAGCACAGTGAGATTTGTTTAGTGTTAAAGTAACAGAAGGGCTCAAATTTATAGAAACTCCCAACCAAAGTGGAAACCTTGTAGAGAAACAGCAAACACTGGCACTAACCCAACTCAAGAATCAAGTGAGTATTAAACTTAAACTTAAGTGAGTATTAAAATTAAAATGAATGAAAACAAATATGCAGCTGCACCATATTATCAACAGGCTCTGATAAACCCAGACTGATGTATGTGCAGAGTTTGTTTCAGAGTTTCTTTGAGCTCACCTTAAATCTCAGTTTAACAGGTGAACCTGCGAGCAGGATTTGTGACATCACAACTAGTTTGGAGCCAATCGTAGTCCAGTATGTAACTGACACAAGTGTAATGTGGGAACTTGAAGCCTCCAGTGCACAAACACTGAGGATGGACTTTACAGTGAAGGAGGAGACATCTGGTGTGATTCTGGATTTTTACACGAAGGAGAATTTTTAACAAGTCATTGAACTTTTTTGTGGGAAAATATAAATTATTATTCAAATCAGAGTATTTTATATGTCTTAAAACATGTCCAGAGTGGATTAAGATAGACTGGACAGATAAACTTTAAAACAGACTGCACACTTAGGTTTTTTATGCTGATATTTTTTGGTCTGAAGGCAGAAGTGGGAAATTAATCACCGACCTAACTGTACAATCATAACCAACTATCATCACTGTATGTTGATAAAAACACAAAACACAACACATTTTAGATAGATTTCTTACCTTTAATTGAGCAGGATAATCCATCATATTAAATAGTTCTGCACCTTCTTTTTTAAACTGTTTTGGTTAAAGTTGTGTTAATGCAGCTGTGAGCAGAAGCTGATATGAAAAGTTCTTGTTGGGACGTTCAGACGCAATCTGACATCTGAGATTTAAGAGTTATTTTAAATGACAAGAGAAGAAAAAAAAAGACTTATCTTTTAAACAGCACCTGTGTTTGTATATTGTTTATCTTTCCAACAATGATGCTCATCAATAAAACCATTTCAGGGAGCTAAATATCAGATATGAAAGTCGGATTGTCCTTCAAGGCACGTGTGACTGAATTTTAAGCTCAGCGAGGAACCAGATATTTTCTAATGCCGTACTTTGTACTGATGATTTAACCAGAAGAGTTTAATGTTGATCCAAACTGTAAAAGTACCCAAACTGTGAGTCACAAAATGAACAGTATTTTTACTATTAGGTGCCCAAAATAGCTCCTCCCTCTTCACAACTCTTGAGCATAACATGAGAAAAAGGTGACTAAATGTTGACTGTGATGGATGATCTGTCTGCGAGTTTATTGTCATAGAAAAGAAGAGAAACAGCTGCCTGGAAGTGAGTCTGAAGGCTGAGAGCATTTTATAAAAAAGTCTGCAGATACTGTTTGTAAAATGTTCAGGATTTGCAGTTAATCAGCTAAAATATGCAAAACTGTCGATATGGTCCTTTAAACCTCTCCGTTTTGCTCCATTTCACATCAGCCTGGCTCAGTGGCTGACTGGCTGAATAATGCATTGTGGGTAATAGGAGCTCTGTGGTATTTCCATTGAAGCAGAAAGTTCCCATCTTCCTCACACACAGCTAACAACTCTCCTGGCGCACTCCGCCGGCGGATAATCAGAGGAAAAGCAGCAGCGGCCGACTGTGTGAGGTTCACTGAGATTAGGGGATACATTTTTAAAAATCTGAATCTCTTCACCGTGTTTGAAGAGCCAAAACCAAGAAAGATGTCTGACAACCACAGGCTCACTTATGTTTATCTGCTCACACTTACATGTTACTGCTGTCAGTCAAAAATTGTTCAGAAATATCAACCTTCAGAAATAAGAAATAGAGTGTTTCCAGCTCAAATAGCTGCTGGATGTTTTGGAATTTGACTCAATGGACTCTGAGATGTTTCATCTCACCCAACTGTTAACTATATATTTTAAAAAAACATGTTGAAATTATTTTTGACTCCAAAGAGGGAGGATCAAATGTGATTTTTTTTTGTGAGTTTAAATACATAAGAAAGCTGAGATGTCTCCTCACGCAGATGAAAAGCAAGAACGAAATAGACTCGTGGAAAACTAAAGACAGATAAAGATGTACTCGATTCATAACTTGTAAATCATTTCTAAATAATTTAAATATATCTTTTAAAATCTATTGTAACATCTTCCACCAGAGTTCCACCATCACACCGTTTTCCTAAACTCAACCAACTAGTTTTAATTGCCTAATTTAAACCAGAAAAACCTTCATAAGAGTCTTGCCTCAAAGTTTTTCAGTTCATGATTTCCTACATTTCCCAGAACGCCACTCAACAACTCCCACAGAACATGTCTAGACTTGTATTCAGCTTTGTTTACATGTAAGCAGAAGAACAAAGCCCTGAGTGATTGTCAGTTAAACTGTCTGTGGTGTTTGACCTCATTCAGCTGCTGTTTGATTCCAGGGAAAGACGAACGCAGGAAAATATGAAGTGAGTCAAATTTTTCCTCCGTTTAACCAAACATGCAGTTCAAGCAGTCAGCAGGACTCAGTGGAAACTGCAGCTTTGTTCCTGCACGCCGGCCAAGTGGGTCACACATGGAACGTTTACAGGACAGTCTGACAGTTTCCATCCCTTTAATTTTTCTACATATTTGGCCAAAACTCTCAGGATCCTTCACTCAGTCACACAGCAGAGAAAATAACTGGAGTTCAGCAAAGACAACCAGCAGAGAGAAATGATGTTATGTTGTCCACACACACAAACACACACACACACACACACACACACACAAGGCCTGGTCATATCAGCTTTTAAAACAGCACAATTTCACAACGAAATCAAATCATTTAAATGGAATTGCAGCAGATGTTCATGGTGGTCATGATAAGTTGGCATCAAGTTTAACTTTTGTGAAATTTGACACACAAATTTGCACAGTTGAGTAGTTGTAGTTATCGAGTCTGGTCTCGGTCTGAAGGTTTTTTTAATGATCTTGGGAGTGTTTTGACCTGGACTTGACTCAGTCTCGGTCACAATTTTTCAAGTGTGTGTTAAACCAACAGTCAGGAGCCCAAATGAAGAGTGAAACCTGTTTTTCTTGCTGTAATCATTCCTCCTGTTCATACTGACCATTAGAAGATCCCTTCATAATGCACTTACAGTGGAAGTGATGGGGGACAAAATCCACAGTCCTCCTTCTGTGCAAACATGGATTTCAAAGTTTATCTGAAGCTAATATGAAGCTTCAGCGTCCAAATGAGTCAAATCAAGTAGATATCTTTCAACGTTACAGTCTTTTTAGTGCCAAAGTCCCTCTTTTTGTTACTATACTTCCACCACAGCTCAACAGGGAAACACTGTCCGAGGAAACACAAAGAGGGAATTTGATGCTAAAAAGACTGTAAATGTGGCAGATATCCACTTGATATGACTAACTCAGACTGTTGAAGCCTCATATAAGCTTCACATCTACTTTTAAATGACTGTGTGGACACACTGTGGATTTTAAAGGGGATCTTTTAATATCCAGTATGAACAGGAGGAATGATTACAGCGAGGAAAACCTCTTTCACTGTTCATATGGACACCTGACTGCTGTTTAACACACTGGAAAACATTGTGAACCGTCCTTTAAGTCTCTGGTCTTGACTGATTGCAGTTGGTTTCTCTCTCTGTGCTGCTGTGTCTGTCTCAGAAATCAGAATAATTTGTGTTTACTGTAATTACTACACAGCAAACCTTGCAGCATGTATTATTCCAGTGTAGTCCTACTGTACACACGACATGGAGGGGAGGGGGGGGGGGGGGTGTTAACAACAGTTAATTTCTGCCCCAGGGGTTTCCAAGCAAGTTAATCCAGCCCAGCAACCCGAAGAACAACTGCTCTAAACTGCTGACTCACCTCTTTATTTTAGGATTATAAACTGCAGCTCAACCCTTCTGCTGCTTGGAGGTTTTACTTTGGTCACACTGAGTCAGAAACCAGTTGTTTTCTGCACTGTTTGGAAGAACAATTAAAACAAGACAAAGAGTCAACAGCCATGGTACTTAGGCCAAGAGATGCTTCAAGCTTAATGCTGACACATCCTATTTTAGCATGTTAACATTTACTAATTAGCAGTAAACAAAACTACAGCTGAGGCTGATGGGAATGTCATTAGTTTCGCAGGTTTTTGGTCATAAACCAAAGTATTGAACAAATAGAAATTCTGACCTGCTGATGGCGCTAGATGAAAAACAGTGACAGCTATCTGCTGGATTGTGGTGGGATGTGGACTGCAGTCTCATTTAGCTCAGATGCTTTACACGCCAATCCTCCACCTCGACCTTCACATTTTTAGTTCATACTGTTTGCTAACAAGTTCAACATATCAACTTAAAAACTGACGATGTGTCAGAGTTGTTCACTACGTGTTTCTAATGAAAACTAGTGGACAAAACATCAGTTGCTGCAGGTTTAAGAACAAACTACTTCTCTCACTGGTACTGCACGTAACGTAACGTGAATACAATTAAACATCCCTGTCTGTTAAAATTACAACTAATTTGGTTTATTAAATGCATTTAGAAAGAAACATAATGCTGCCACAATTAGATTAGATCACATTTCATCCTGAGGGGCCTTCATGGCAATCCATCCAGTAGTTGTTGAACTATTTCAGCTGACAGACTGATACTGTTGTCCATAAATATCTTTATTAATATTTAGATTTTAAGGGATTAAAAATTTAGGTAACTGAGCAAAAATCATCTTGTAATTATCTCTCTCTCCATCTTAAATCTCTCACATTGTCTCCTCCCCTCCAACCTGCCAAGTATTTTTTATTTTTTTGCCTCAGCAACCGGATCCTGTGAGAGAAGCCGAGCCATCGCTTCACATGGTGTCGGGTCTCGGCCATATTGAATCCGAATGGGAACGGCAGTGTTGGTTTACGCTCCTTCCTTCAATAGGCGCGGGACAATAGGAGCGGGACAGGCGAGAGGCCCGGTCCGCCCTGGACACACACAGGCCAGACAGACAGAGCATTGAAGAGGATGAGGATCCATCAGAAACCAGCGCTGGCTACAGGGAGAGTCTCGGGTTTGGTGTCTGGAGAAAAGGCTCCTGGTTGGTAACAGTAGACAGGAAGCTTTGTGGAACGTGCAGCGTCTTTATGCATCAGAACAAACTGCAGCAGTGTAGAGCTGCGTTCACATCACACTGCAGGAAGAGAAGCCATAACGGTCGGCATCTTGGGACGTCAAACTGACTTCTGACTGACCTGATTCTGACAAGCTCACAGAACTGTTAGAAATGGGAAAGTTGCCGCTGCGTATTGCTGCTGCCACCATGACAGAAACATATTTGTCTAGTTTCTCGATAAGATAATTTTTTATCATTATATCGAGAAAAAATACTCGTTATATTATGCAGGTTATGCAGCACATTGCTGCTCTTTATGTGTTCAAGAGCTCATGAAGACATTATGATATTAACTGCAACTGGACCTCATGTTATGACAAATGACAGACGGGTAGAAACAGGATGAAATAGTGGAGCTTTTATTCCAGAGATAATTACTGTGTGCTCACTACGTTTCACTCACTGTTAATGAGAAACTGCTGAATTACACAGACTGACACAGACACAACAAAGCACAGTTTATCTGCTTTTCACTTTCTGATTGTTTGGGGGAAATCCACGTAACTTGTTTCACAGCAGCTTAAACTAGATGAGGTTGTTATCAGCATGCTGATACACAGATATTATCCACTCTGTGTCTCGATTATAATATAATTAATAAAATATAATAAGAAATCTTATCTTGTTATAACACAAAAAATTATCTCATTATAACAAGAAAATTTCTTGTTTTAACGTCAAAACTTTGGTGTTATAATGAGATTATTTTCCCCATAATAACGACATAATATTTCTTGTTATAACGAGATACTGATCTTTTTTTCTCATGGTGGCAGCAATACACTGCTGTAGAAAGTGTTTCAATGCAATGATTTGATTTGATTCATACATGCTGTTGCTGCCTGTCTACCAGATTCTTGCAAACTGTTCAATGGTCATTTTTTTCTAAAATCTGTGCTTGACAACTACAGTATTATGCAGGTTAGAAAGATGGTGGTTAAAAAAGACTACGAGTCTACAGCCACGCTAAAGTCTCTGTCAGGCTGTACAGCAGTGTTTTAACATGCTCACAATGACAATGCTAACATGATGTTTTGCAGGTATTATGTTAACCATCTGAGTTTAGCGTGCTAACATTTGCTAATTAGCACTAAATAAAAAGTACAGCTGAGGCTGATGGGAATGTCATCGTGTTAGGTTTGCAGGTATTTGGTCATAAACCAAAGTATTGGACACATTTAGGAATAAAAGTTTTAGGGCTGAAATTATTAGTCAATTAATCGAGTGGTTAATCGACAGAAAAATTAATCACCAACTATTTTGACAATCGATTAAGGTTAAGGGAAGATTGGGAAAGATTGTTCTGTTGGTTAAACTTTGCATTTTGCATGTTGGTTGCATTTCTACAAGGCCAGGTGAGTAATAAACAGTCCAGACTTGAGTATCTGATGTTTTTCTGGCTTTGCAGTGAGAGTTTAAGCCCAGATACAAATCAGTGTTAAGAAGACGGATACGAGCAGAGAAGTGGTGATGACCTTCTTCTCTGCTGCCTTTTCCTGTAATTGTCCACCATTGTTTAAAGACAGAAACGTCTGAGCGAACAAATGAAGGTGGAGGAGGAGCAGCTGGTCACCTGCTGTCAGGGTGGCAATGGCAGGAAATCCACCATAAACACTCGCTCTGGTTTCAGCGGCGGCTTCGCTCAGTGCTTCTCATCCCAGAGGACCTCAGACTGATTGGAAAAGCTTTTTTCCAGATGCTTCAAACAAACCATTCATCCCGACAACAATGAAGTCATCCGCTATTCTGGCTCCCCAAACAGGAATCCCTAAACAAAGTTTGGTTCGTTCATGTTTGGCTGCAGCGTTGTGTGTGTTCACTGGTGTGTGAACTATTATGGAAGGACATGAATGGGAGTTTGTAAATTGGACGGTGACGGCCCTCCACCTCCCTGCTGAAGTGACATCAGCCCAGAGCAGGAAGGCTTTGAAACAGAGCGAGGACAGAGAGGACATTTAGCTCTCCCTGGTTTAAAAAAAACATCTACTGCAATCTGGGTGTTTTTCCCCTAAATATAAAGTTTCCATGGACACTGAGTGCCTCCTTAACATCGGGCCTTTTAAACTTTTTAAAGCTACATTGCACACTGTTTACAAAGTGAGACACTGAAAAAAAGAAAAAAAATCTTTCCTACAATTCCTCCATTTGTTTTTTTTTCAACATTTCACCAGCAGACAGTCAAGAAGAAACATTTCTACAAGCTGTCTGCAGAGATGCTAAGATACTTCATTTATTGATCAATTACTCATGGTGAATAATCAGTGATAAATGTTGCTGTTAATGCACCAGACTTCACCAAAACTTGACTCGGCTTGTTTTTTATCTGTAGCTACATGCTACATGCTAAATGTTGTGCAGGTTCTCAAAACAGAGAATTACAATAATCACTACAACTGTAAACCAAGCATGAAGATGTTTTTCATTGTCGTCTTGTGAGAGAAAAGTGTGAAATATAAAGAAAGATACTTTTTGTGCAAAGAATTTGGAGATATGTGTGCTTGTATTGCTTTTCCAAACAAAAAAATACAAGAGTAAACGTGTGAGGAATGAATTAAGTGTGTCAGTCTGCTCTAACATAGACTGCTAACATTAGCATGTCTGTCTAGTTACCTACAGTCATAACTGGTCTTTGCATCATTATGCAGCAAGTTTGTAGACATCAAATACATTTCAGTCCTTTGTGCAGGTTTCTCTTTCTTTCTTTTCTTACAAGTCAGTAAATGTTAAAAACTCCCTAAAATGTTAAACTTACCCTAAAAAGGAAACAAAGTTTTCAACCAACTAACAGATTAAAAATTAATCAGCTATTTAGCTGCAGCTCATAAAATTTGTCTTGTCAGTTAGCAAAGTCACTAATTAATGAGAAGCTCACTTTGGTCTATTTTTGTCTATAAACAACAAACTTCAACAATAAATGGACTCGTCTCCTCTGTCGAGCCGTCAGCCCACATTCATGTCATATCAGAGTAACTCTAATTATGAGTTTTCGACTTTTAAATATCGTTCACAT
Source organism: Scomberomorus guttatus (assembly GCA_038419695.1). NCBI lineage: Eukaryota > Metazoa > Chordata > Actinopteri > Scombriformes > Scombridae > Scomberomorus > Scomberomorus guttatus. Next base: position 1,991,759 of record CM076447.1, on the reverse strand, counting down.
CAACCTCCAAGTTGTAATTACGAACAGGAAACTTCGATATATCAGATTTGGCGTATAATAATATGGAACCCATCAAATATGGACGCCTCCCATCAACCAAAGTCAGGCGTTCAACATATTAAACCCAAATGTGTTTTTTTAAAAAGCTCCTGTCTTTATCTAAACATGTGAAGCGAGCCATATGACAGACTGTTGAGAAAGGTTCTGATCTAAGGCTGGATTTTTAATTATTAGCAGAGTTAAAAATGTTAATGAGGTTTTTTTTTTTGCTTCCAAAACAGAACCTGGAAGTTCTGGTTTCACTTTGGCTCTCTATAGATTTGCCTCTATCTCACATCAGTTCTTCTACATCTCCAGATTAAGACCACATTTCCCATCAGCCCTGATAAATTTTATTTCCAGATGAACATAAGTTGTTTTTGACTGTCAACCATTCAGTGCTTCCAGAATGAAAGATTTTAACCCTAACCTTAACCTTAACCTCGCCAGAGTTCGTCCAACCTAGCATTTACCTTTCAGAATCTTCAGCAGGAAGTCTGAAAGTTTTACCTCAGTTTTCTCTGGTGTAAAACAGAAAACAGCGCCCTCTTTCTGCTCTGCACTGTAAAGCAGTCTGCAGGATTTCTCCCAAACTCTGACCTGCCAGATCAACTATGACATAATTTGTTTATGATGATATCTAAATTGTGATCTGATGGTGATGGTGATGAGGAAACACTTGATGAATCACCTTAATTTGCCTTCAGTTTCCTCATCACCAACTCTGTCCTATTAATAGCTCACTGCTGAGCCCAGTTCAACAGTTAGAAAAAACAGTGACTAACGTAACGGCCCAGCCCAGTTCTCTGGAAACTGGTGACACATTAAAGCCTTTCCCGCGGCGGGCGTTTACCCATAACCCCATGCTATTGGCATGATAACAGTGTTTACCACTGATGTCATGCAATGAGGAGACAACTCATCATCACTGGGGTTGGTGGCCTGAGAAGCTGCATTGTGACGGTTAAAGGTTCAACTGCAAAACACTGTGTAGTATCATTTCAAGGAAAAAATGTGGAAAAAAAAGAAAAAAAAACATTTATTAATGAATAACTTGTTGCTGTTTTTACTGAGTGAGTTTAATCTGCCTTTGCTTAGTTTGGCTTTAGGGTTAAATAAGTTCTTTCCTCTGAACACTTTTGAATGTTTATATATAAGATTTTAATGGATTCATCTTATTATGTTTTTTGCCTCATTAGTGATGGGGTCCGTCTGTCCACAGGACAAACCTTTGAAAGTCTAATGACCCTAAGACTCTACGAACCAACAGTCCAACAGTTTTGTTTAATTGGGTCTTATAGATGCTGTAGTGTCTAGGTGGCGCTATAGGGGCTTTTAGACTTGACTTTCCTCCCTTTGCATGTTTTTCATCGGCTGCTTTCTCTGCCAGGTCTCCACAATATAGATACAGTATATATCTTTAGGTCATATCTCGAAAACAGGAGCTATGTTGTTGTCATGCATAAATGTGAGTGGATCACCGTGACGTGTGGAGTCCCCCAGCGGTCGATTCTGGGGCCTCTATTATTCAACCGGTATACGGTCCCTCTAGGCCAAATCATGCAAGACTGTAAGACCGCTTATTATAGCGACGCAGACGACACACAGAGTTACTTTTGTTACTGTTTCCTTACTGTGAATGTGGTCCTTCACTGTGTCCACAGACACGGTCAGTGTGTCTGTTGCTGGCTAGCTTACAGCTAAAGTACAGTTGGTATTTCGCCTGTTTGGAGTGAATAAGCACAAACTGTCCAGTGGTCAAATACATGTAAATGACACAAGGCTTTCTGTCTGAACACACAGTTAAACTCCTCATCGTATTATTATGTAGAATCAGAATCATAAAACAGGTTTATTGACAAGTAGGTTTGCAAATCCAGAATTTGCCTTAGTGTTGTGGTGCAGAACAATCACATTATATGAGGTAAGAGAAAAAAACAAGTACCACAAGTTAAGTAATCATAAATGATATAATATAAAAGTGAAATGTGCAAAAAAATATGTAAAATTTATTCTAAACTGAAAAGAGCTGTTAGATTTAAAAGGAAGAGAATTGAAAGTACATTTATTGACCAGGAATGTGCAAATGTTCATAGTATAAACAGTATATACAAGGTGCAAATAATAATAAATACAGAATTGTGTTAATATGAAGCATCACGTTAGATGTGGTGAGTTCACAGATGTGCAAATAATGAGATTTTATATGTAGTGTCCGTGGGCGGGAACAAGAACTAATAAATAACTGCAGAACATTCACAACAGCTGCCTGAGTTCTAACAAGAACATGTTAAATCTTTACTCTGGTTTCCAGTTATCTATACAATAGATTTTAAAATGCTGCCACTTAGTTTTTAAATCATTTAACACTAATTCCTTTACTGCATTTTTCCTTATATATTTATCATTGTATATTAAATGTATTAGTACATTGTAACTATATTTAATTGATTGTATTTCATTTTATTGTGTTTTAGAAAATGTATTGTTGTGCAGGCTATCACACAAATTAACATGACACTAAATAAAGTTACACAGTTTAAAAAGTCATTTAATAATACTTCAATTTTAGCTCTGTGACATCATTTAACATGCCTTTGGTTTGTAATGGAGTTTATGATTTCTGTATTTCTGTATGAATGAATTTTGTATTTCCATGTGCTGTAGTTTTACTCTTTCAGATAAAATAGTAGCTCAGGTTTCCAGCTCAGTGAGCTCTGAGTCACAGTATTCCAGCGAGGAGGCTTTTATTGTCCTCTGCTGCTCTTCAAAGAACAGGTCATTCATATTTGTTCTTGGCTCTCGGCCCTCATTGTAGTGAAGCCGGAGGAGGTTTGTTCTGGCAGGGCGACTAAAACATTTGGCCTCCTGCCAAGCAGCTCTCACCTCAGCTGCTGTGCTCCAATCACCTGCTTCACCTGCTTCACCTGGTTCACCTGCTTCACCTGCTTCACCTGGTTCACCTGCTTCACCTGGTTCACCTGCTTCACCTGCTTCACCTGCTTCACCTGCTACACCTGGTTCTGTGCTGAAGGAAGTCAGACAGGTCAGGACCAAGGTCGGTCACAGCCGTCACTATACGCTCACCAACAAGACTTTAAAGGTGCTGCGCTCCAAAATGACACACAATAAATTTTACACAGAAACCAGTCTACAAAGTTAAAGATTAAAATTTTATTGGATTAAAAGTCACAGGATTTAAAAAAAAGTTTAAAAGGTTTCCATGTTATTTTACAGTAGAAAGTGATAATGTTTGTCAATCTTGTTTTTGTATTTTTCTTCAGATTCTTACGTTTGCTTTCTGTGCAGCACACTCATTGCAGTCTTGTATATTTACTCCTCTCATTTTTATTCTGGCCTTTTTTTAACATGTTACTCACCCTTTAAGGCTGCATGTAGGCAAACGTACACGGGCTTATTGGAGACGTTCATGCAGCTTTTGCTTTTATACTAATTGAGAATAGAGTTTTTTCTTCTTCCATAACGATCCCGCCTCCTGACCTGAGTTAAATCAAACAATCAACTTGCTTAATTTGGGACATTAGGAGGCGTGTGCGTCAGCTTCTCTGCAACACTCTTTGACCTGCTGTTACCCACAACACCCTGCTCTGAGTAGGTCTGCAGCAATGTTTATGTGTCTTATACGGTACTGTAACAAAAAGATCCCATGTAGCCCAAATGCATTTTCCAAATAGACCACCTTTATCAAAGAGACGTCTGTAAAACAGTTGACAGGACAACTCCAACTGCAAATATGGTCAATTATTACAAAATTTTCAATTATGAAGGTTTTATATTTTTAAAAGTTTCCCACAGTTGAGAAAAGCAATTATAAAGTGCGTGATGTCCTCCCAATGTAAAGGTCGAGTGGTAATGTAATGGGACAAACCCAGAAGCTAGAAAACATTTTTTTATTCCAGTGATTAGTTCTTTTGATACATCCTGCTATCTTTGCAGAAACATAATTCCAGCCTTAGCGAGAACTTCCCAACATCTTCCCTTACCAACAACCTACTAACATCCTATCAATCACCCTGAAGCCTCAGAAACCAGGTAGCAACAAACTGTAAACACACTAGTAAACACTGCTAACACCCTAGCAACTTAGCAGTCAACCATGTAATAAATACATGACACATTACCAACTATTTAGCATCCATCTGCTACATCACTAACACTTAGCAGTGTCTCAACAGATAGCAACACTTTAGCTACAACTTTGAAAAGGCTAAATGGTGACTGATATTTGTAGCAACAAGTCCCAATTCCAGTAACACACTTAAATTATTCCAGAAATCGGGAGTTTAAGTCATAATAATTGTTGTGATGTGTTTTCAGCAAAATTAAATAGCAGCTTAGTTAATGAGACTCTTCCTGGTTTAAAGTGTGGCCTCGTGCAGCTTCATGTTGTTGTTTAACAGAATGAGGGTAGGTTTCCTGTCTGGATGCCTCAGTGTCAGCGGCTGATGAACGAGCAACATGTTTGGAAACTAACTCTTGGTGTGCAGTGAGGTCATGTGGTTCCTCTGCCAAGTCAGCAGTCAGCCGGCTGATTCGGCCTCGTCCTCGCCGTGAAACGCTGCTCGCTGATGAGATCAGAGGTTACATAACCGAATCATCACTTGATCTCCTCTGTGAAGTGAGATGACACTGCGGCTCGTCGCCAGCAGAGTGACAATACAGAGCGGTTAATGCTGACAGCGAAGAGGAAAACCTCCCTCCTCCTCCTCCTCTGAAGCTGAAAACACTAATCCTCTCTGTCTCTCCGTTCACCTCACCTCCTCTCTGTCCTGCTTTCTTTCTCTTTTTATAGCCAGGATTCAACCAGTGCCAACACCCTGCTGATGAACTTAGTGTGTCCTTTTTTCTTTTATCTGTAAGGCTGTGTTATCTTTTTACAGTGCGTCATCACACTGACTGTTTATCTGCATTATTTGATTCACATTTCACTCAGTATTTGGTGCCTTTTAGACATGAACAATGATTGTAGTGAGGGATCCATCTGTCAGGCCGCTGTTACATGTGAAACTTTTTCATTTGTGAAAACTTTTGTTCAAATCTCATCACACTTTGTTGAATCAGCAGTAGAAAGTAAATTTACTCAAGTCCTGCAGTTATGTACAATTTTGAGGTACTTTTACTTGAGTATTATAATTTTCTGCTTTCTTATTCTTCTACTCTACTACATTTATCTGACAGGTGAAGTCACTAGTTATTTTTCATATGATGAGCTTATAAAATACAGCACATTGTTAAAGATTAAACCAGTAATTTCCAATGTTTTTGGCTTGTGACCGTTAAAAAAAAGCAGTTGTATCTCCTTGTCATGTTTCAGATGTCTGTTAGTTGTTAGCAGTTCTACCAAAGAGGCATTTTTCCCTCTAAACTTCTCACATGGTTTCATTTCAATAAATGATGCAAAAGCAAAAAGCAAAGATAGGAAAACTTTGATCAGAAGTCCAAACTTTGTTTTTTCTTCTTTCCTCTCCCATTAATCATCTCACGACCCCTCAGATTTATCTGCTGACCCTTTGGAGGGGCCCCACCCCTAGGTTGGGAACCACTGGACTAAACTAGCTAACTGTATATAAAGTAGTTCAAACTGGCTCCACCTCCAGCAGCTACAACAGTTAAAGGATAAATCTGTCAATTTTCTATAGTTTTCTTATTGTTAACAAATCTCATGTGCAGAACCAAACCAACAATGAATTATTAGAACAATTGAACTGTTAAAGTTAATGCCAAAGCAAAATGACATATTATTTAATAATTACACAAAAAATAAAACAGATAATATATCAGAATATAACAAATATACTTTAAACAGAACGAACCATGAGAACATACATTATACACACAAACACAACTCTCTCTCTCTTTGCCTCCTACAATCAGAGCACTGAGTCATGGGGTTGCACAATAGCCAAGCTGCGTAATCACATAACGCCGGCTTATCTGTCTCGCCAAGGGCACCCAGTGTACTCTGACCCAGTGTGTGTGTGTGTGTGTGTGTGTGTCCAGAGTTAAGCAGTCTGAGTGCAGATGCATTAGGAGGAAGTGAAATGGAGTGAAAAACAGGCTGTAGAGGTGCCACAGAGCAGGTATACCATCAAATCAAATCACATCCACAGATACAAACACACAGTAAAGCATATCAGGAGCACTCTGATGGTTCTGCAGCACTTATTTTATTTCTTAAGCTGATGTTTCAGCAACAGTTTGCCTTCTTCAGAGCCTACAACACAAAACTAAATCAGATTTCTATAAACATTATGGCAAGCACAGATCCTGTATGAATGAATGACTGTAATACACAAAAATACAACATATAAATAACAATTCATGTTCCATACAGAAACAAATCATTGTATATATACATTTTTCATTGCTGTCAGAATTTATCTCCCCTCATTGGCTGATATTTAAGATATTTTAGGCTTTATCTCGAACTTTAACTGTGGATATTCCTGCTCTCCAGAGGATGAACCTTTTAGATTTTACGATCTGGTCTGTAATAGACATGGACATTCAGCAGGATGAAGCCAAAAGCCTCCCCAGGGGGGTGCCGGAGAGTTAAAGGTGAGGCAAAGATACTGCATGAAGTGGAGTCAAAACCCGTCCTCCTCAAGCAGCAACAACCACGGCCAATGTGCAAGTCCCTTAAAGAGCAATACCACTGATGGTCGCTAGAAGCTGGCTCCAATAGACTCCCATTCAAAAAGCATCAACCTCTCTCATGAAATACTAAGTCAATACGACCCTCTAAAACAGCTCGTTCCAAAGAAGGCCCAACATAATTCAAGAGTCAGGAGCATCAGCAACATCAACCCAATTTATTAACCAAAACCAACAACAACTAACAAAAGCTGATGGGCCGGCAAAAAATAACAAAAAGAAGGGACGACACCCAGACCAACCCACAAAGGGTCGTAGGATATGGACTCTCCCCTCTAACCTAAACCAGCATGAAAACTAAACCTGACAGAAATAAAGCCGCGAAAATAGGACTACCAGACCCACCAAACAAACGAAAGACTAACAAAGGCGAAAAAAAATAAAGCATAGCAAAAAGCACACAAAACAAACACTGCTGCCAAGGCTGGGAAGTGGAGAAGAGAGAGCGAGCCACATTCCACACTCTTCATTCGTCCTCCTTCAATCAAGCTAGATCAAGGCTACCTGGTAGAAAACACAAGACACTATAAGTGGAACGTCACATGTTATGCACATCTTATCCAGTATGTATGTAACACCCCCACCTTAAGTCACTGGACAGTGTATTCTGCAGGAGAAAAAACAAAGTTAACACACAAACAAAAAAATGTACACTCTTGTCAGGATACGCTGTCCAGGAACCAGCTGTTTCCAGGCGCGACAATGCGTCAGCCAGAACATTATCCCTGCCACGGACACGTCTGACCTCCACAATGAAGGCTTGCAGTCACAAACTCCAACTCGTCAGACGCTTATTCTTGTTCTGCAGAAAGACGAGTGGACTATAGCGCTAGACGAGCCGACAAAAACCTCGAAATGTTCTAGAGCCATAACAAGCGCCAATGCTTCTTCAATGGTTGAGTACCATTTCTAATGGGAATCAAGTTTTTTTGAAAAATAAGAAATCGGGTGCTCTACTCCATCAGAACCTACCTGTAGAAGGACAGCGCCCACGCCGGTGTCACTCGCATCCACAGCTAGCATCATGGTCTTAATCTCTAAATTTAGACCCTCTAATAAGTGTGCTGGTGGTCATTTTGGAAATTATTGCTCCATTAATAAGATATAAAGACGAATAGTAGATTTGATGCCTGCCATGTGGCCGTTGATTGACAGCTGTGGCTCCGGGTCTCGTCTGAGTTGGACCATTGTCACAATATTTTGGTAAGTTTAATGTTACTTGATAACATACCTGCCATGTTAGTTAGCAAATGTTAGCACAAGTCTGCACCACTCAGTGTTCCGAGGTTAGCTAGTGTTAGCTTCAGCCTGAGGTAGCGGGGCGTGTTTCCGGAGTGTGAAAGGTTACACCCTGTGCTCCTCATTTGGAAGGTCCTGGCTCCAAATGGAAAAGGTGGCACAGACCATAAGTTGCAACAGAGCATCAAAGATCATAGGTTGAACTCCCCACACTGGGCTCCATATACACACAACACACCATCTCACTAGCAATCAAGATCACGGATGACCTTCTCCACCCAGCTCACCATCTGTTTCAGCGTCTCCCTTCCGGCAGGAGGTACAGGTCACCAGGAGCCGGGACAGAACGCCTTAACTGGAGCTCCTTCCCCAAAGCTGCACAGTTAATAAATACACAAAAGCTGGTCTAATTGTATTATACGGTATGTGGAGTTGTGAACTGTACGTTTTTTCTTTTTGTGTGCTTTATGTTTGTGCTGGTGTTGTAGGTGGTGTATTGTCACAGTACTGAGATTAATTCCATCAGTCTAGCCATGTGGTAATAAAAGAAACTTGAACTTGTCACCCCTTTCCACGTCCATCTTTATATACAGTCTATGGTCCTCCTTCTCAGAGCCATAACTCAGTTAAATCTGAACACACAGACATGAAACACATGTTGATATCATTCAGTGTGACTTACAGTTCCCGAGGATATCATTATCTCTGATGTCCATCGCCAATAAACCTCCATAAATCCACTTGCAGAACCTGCCTGAGAATCATCACATTTTTAAGTTTTCTTCAGTGTCACAGTAATCCAGTGATAGTTGTCTGTACATTGTCACACTGTAAACAGAAGCTGCTAACAGCTGATTCAGCAGACTTTTAATGGAGAATATTTGAAAAAAATGTAACCAAATATGGCGTAAAAACTGGTCTGAAAGAGAAACGCAGCACCTACCTGTAGCTGACATTACAACAGCACATTTGATGAGCTTTTATGGGGTCTTGCTCTCCTGATGCTTTTTTGGCTGTGTAACTGCTGTAATTATTACTGTGGTGGAGGTGAAAAATAAGCCACAAACAGAGAGGGACTGGATTAAAACCACTGACCAGCAGGTGACGTTAAAATCACCCAGAATGGGTCTTTAGAATAGCTAATCGTCAAAAATGGGGAGACATTTCAGGACTCAGTGGTGTATGTTTTCTGCATTTTTATTGTTTGTAAAAGTGTTTGAAAGAGGCTCTGACACGTGTGGACACATCAGTGGGTTCAAAGGTTCATGAGCAGCGCTGAAAATAGAAAAAGGAAAGGGAACAAAGACACACAAACGCCAACCATAAAGATAACACATGCAAATAAACGCTCAACCAACAAAGGAGGAGGACGCTGTTTCCATCTCATCTCATTGTTTTGGACCAAATCAAACACACACACACCTGCTTCCAATGTGGTTTCTTCTGCATGGGGAGGCCCGGTGAGGGAATCCAGCAGCAGCAGGCTGGACGACAAAACCAGAGATGGGGGGGGGGAAGTGGGCGTGGGGTCCTGGAAAACTGGCGGGGTGAGGATTCATGTGCTAGACATCATAAAACTGTTTCCTGCGGCTCAAGGACTCAGGGAGGGACTGGAGCTGTTGTTTTTTACGAGCTTCTCCTCCCAAAATGAAACAGACAAGTGTTCATAATAACAGCACCAGACGTGGGCGGAGTTTTATTCATTTTAAATATTTCTTTTTCGTTTTTGTCTTTTTAAACCGTGCGGAGGAGCAGATTAGTGGGCACAGTCACAAAGTTTAAGGGAATAAATTTAGCAGTGTTGTGAAAGTGTGGCGACATAGAGATTCTGTTGATTTTAAACACATTCATATACACTGTGTATAGACAATTATAGGAAAAGTCAAGTCAAGTAAATTTAATTTATATAGCCTAAAATCATAATCACGGCTCACGTGCTCGTGTCTCTTCACAGCATGGCTTGGTGCTTATACCACCCTATACTGGAAAAAAACCTGCTGCTGGTGGCGACCAAGCTCCCAGTTCCATTTTGGAGTACTAGTCACACTGGGTATTGTAACTTCCAGGATCATCACATGATGCACACTAGCCCCAAAAACAATTTTGTCCCCATACACAATCACTGGAAAAGGAGCGGCTGTTAAACGGTGAATACATTTTTCTGCGTGACACAAACCCCCTGAAATGACTCTTTTTATTATCAGAATTTGATCCATTTATTCCAATAACATATGGAAAGTCTGGAGGAGACATACGATTAAATTGATCCCATTCATGTGTGTAGAAGCAGGTTGGTTGGAGAAGGACACTACTGAGCATGCTCTATGGGCTCGAAAACATGAACGTTCTTGGTGAGCAACTTTCACAGGAATGAATATGGCAACATCTTTAAACACACTATCCAGTTCTCCTTAATACATCAATGGTGGTAACAGACCGAGAAATGTAGTAATGTGCCATTTTATGAGGAGAGACAGACTGCTGCACCTCCAGCAGAGCGCTGTTATATAAACTTGGATTGTGCAACACAGCTAGTATGATAGCTTCCTCCATTTTGGACTCTCTGGCTCTCTCAGAGGGCAGCACTGTCAAGCAAATCCACTGACTGGTGTGATTCCAGCAACATGAACTGATTTCAGCCCAAAATGTTTAGGTGTCACCTGGACATCACTCTCCATAGTGTTAGCAAGCCAACAGAAGGTGCTACTGAGCATCTATCTTTTCACTTTTTGCTGATTGCACATTATTAAAGAAGTGACGTTTGGGTTTATATTCAACACTAGTTTGACCTTTTGTCAGTTTCTTTACTTGTGTCACTTTGGGATTTTGCACCTCTGGTTGGCAAATAAATGTGAATAAAATATGAAGCTGCAGGTTTATCAATTGTTTTGGTTTGTTTTTTTCTGGAATGCACATTTGTTGTCATTTTTAAAACCATTAGTTTATTTTAATGGTGAAACTTGTGAAATGATCTCCTTTATCTTATCTGTTTTTATCACATCTTATGTCTTTAAACTATCTGACATATGTGTTTGTTACATAAAATATTTTTGTGTGAATGTTTTCAGGAGCCTGTTGGATCAGACAAACCTTTAAAAGCAACAAACTCTGTCTCGTCTGACACTGAGTCGACTCTTCTTCTGCTGCCTTGAAGGATGTGCCTCTGAACCATTGAGGAGAAACTCCCTCCAATATTCTACCATCCGCCTTTCAGCCAGTGCTCGGTGGCTTTGAACTTGTGGCGAGCTCGGTGTTTGATGTCAGCAGCCTGGAAGAAGCATGAACCTGTGGTTAGGTTGTGGTTTGTCGGGACGTTACGTAAGCTGTCATTATTTGCAGCTTCTTGCTTCGGGGGCCTCAGTTACATCATGGTTGAACTTTGCCGTGTGGCACCAATGTTATTTTTGGCAAAGCATCGTTCAGCACCTGAATAGAGAAGGGCTGGCGCCGCACTCAGGAAGACGAAGAAGAAGGAGGGGGGGCGGTGGGGGCACGGAGGGGTGGGGGGGCTGGGTTGGGGGGGGGGGGGGGTGTGAGGTGAGATGACAGGAACGGTTGCTTCAACCAGTGAGGCTGTTAAAAACTCCACGAAACTTAAACGCTCCCCTACTGATGAGTTTAACAGTTTGTCCCTGAAGACGCTGTCGGAAAAAGTGAAGAGCGATGGTGAAGGAAAAAGTAAAGACGTCCCAGTTTGGAGCGAGTCTCTCTCTCTGTGACTGCTTTTACAGATTATGATATTCTTTTGGACTGAAAAAACCCTTACAGTCTCCTGCTTATTAAATCGTCTGCGGTCTGGAAATGTTTTCCTGACGAGAGGCTGCTGGCTCCGCTTAGCTCTGCCATCATCATCGTCATGTCAGCTCGATAACGAGGCCGATTCCCAGACACGGATCTCCTCCCATCTGCTTTTTAAGCTTCCTTTCTTTTCTTTTCTTTTCTTTCTTCCAGGGAAATTCCAATCATTTCCCCTCTGGAGGCCTGAGCTGCTCCCTCCGCCCAGCAGTGGGGCTTATTTGGAAATGCAGGTTAGACCTGAAGCTCTGTCCTCCCTGTTTGACCCCCATCCCCCCTCTGAAACTGGCAAACCCCCCCCCTCCTCTCCACACACAAACAGAAAATCACCATCATGGCTGCAGATGTGGCACATCTGGCTCCAGGACTGAGTCATTATTCTTGGCTCACTCTGATGTTCCGCTACCACCCCCCCCACCCCCCACCCTTCCCTCTGCCGCCATGGCAACTGACGAATGTTTGGCAGGGAGCCCTTGGCATCGAGCCGGGATGAATGAGTTGTGGTGCTCGGGGAGAGCGAGCAGGAATCAGACTGTGTGTGACAGAGAGGAAGCTTGTGAGAGAGTTAAAGTGTATAAACAAAAAAGAGAGAGAGAGAGGGGCGAGTGGAGGTGGGTGGGGCTTCAGTTTGGCGGGGGTCCAGTCCGACCATAAAGCTCTGAGGCTGAATCGAGGCCTTTGGCAGAACACCAGCTCTGCCTGAACAAAGCTGAGTGTGACACCGCCGCCGCCGCCACCGCTCCCGCTTGGCAGCCGCCACGTTTTCCCAGCAGCCCTTGCCTTGGCAGCTGGCCGACCTTCCCCTGCAGGCCTGCAAAGAGGATTAGGACAGCGGGGGGAGGCGGGGGGAGGGGGGCAAGGGAAAAAAGAGAGCCTTGTTGTTTTTCTCTTGTCTCCTCGCTTCGCCCTCAGTGACATCACCGCTGCTCCAATTCCAGATGCGAGGCGTCCAAAAGTGTTTTTCCCCGGGTTTATTTGACTTGGCCGTCCATTTTATAAATGCTGCCGGTGGGTGCTGAATCTGGGGGTGACTGAAGGTGGGGGTGTGTGTGTGTGTGGGGGGGGGGGGGGGGGGGTTGTGGCGCCCAAAATGGCGCCTCCTGCAGTCTGCAGCGTCGACAAAGACGAGCAACACAATTCAGGATCTGTGTGCAGATACTGAAGAGTTTAACTTTAACTGTCTGTGATCTTACCACAGCCAGGATTTACTCTGATTGTTTTTAGGGATGGTCATCAGCTTAAATATATCAACAACCATCATCAAGTTTTCAGTTATTCACTGAAATAATATGGTACAAAGATTCATGGTTCCCGGATGATGTATCCTGATGATTTTAGTCATCCCATTTCCTATAGTTACACCAGCAGGTTGACTTTTTTGGGTGAAATATCTTGACAACTACTGGATAAAAGCAGGATAAAAGCAGGATTTGATGTACCTGGAAGTAATGATGGACAATAGTACAAGATTTTTCAACGTGTGATTGTATTTTGCTGTTGTTGTTTGCTGTCTTTTATGCTGCCTCTCTGCATTGGAAAGCACGTTGTCGTCCTAGCTTGAAAAAAATTACTATAATTATTATAATTATTATTATTATTAAAGAGTCTACAACCATATCGGCTGCTCTTTGAGGCTTTGAGTTAAATGCTAACGTCAGCATGCTAATTTGCTCATAATGAAAATGCTAATATGCAGGTATAATTTTAAACATGTTCATTATCTTATTTTAGCATGTTAGCATGCTAACATTTGCTACTTAGCACTAAATACAAAGAACAACTGAATGTCATGAAGTATTAGACAAATTAAAACTTTGACCAGATGACGGCGCTAAATGGAAAGTTAAGGAATCCCCAAAGTTCAATTCATCCTGAGGTGAACATGAATGTCTCAGACAAGTTTCACGTCAATCTAGTCAACAGTTGATGAGATATTTCAGTCTGAACTAAAAATCAACCTCTTGGTGGTGCTAGAGGAAAAGTGAGAGGATCACCAAAAGTCATTAGGATTCATTCTCTGGAAACCATGAATGTCTGTACAAAATTTTACTGCAATTTATTGTATATTTGTTGAGATGTTTCACTCATAACCAAAGTGGAGGACCAACTGACAGCTAGCATGGCTAAAAAAAAAAACTCAGGTTGTCTTAAAAAGCTGATTTTTTCTTTAAAAGATTTATCTTCTTTGGACTGAAAGATGTCAAACTGAGGTTCAGACTTTCTGAATTTTGTTTTCACTTCATTCATTCAGTCTGACATGGTGTTCCTGTTAGCAGATTTCTGTTTAGAAGCAGGGTTAGCTTGTTTTATCCACCACCAATCAGAAGTGATTTATTCGTCCCTCTGAACTAATTTTAACTCGACACAGAAGCAGTGGTGGTTTCTTTCTCTAATTAACTTCACATTTTGATCAAAGAAATATGTCAGTTTAAGAGTTATTTCTGTAAGTCAAACAGCCCACGCCATTCCTCTGTTGTTTTTTATGGATGTAGCTAATTAGCTAGGAGGATAACATCCCCATTCTTAATCTGAAAGCTTTGATTGGTAGATGGTTTCTCCAAACCCTGAAACAGTCATCAGTGAGCACAACACCATCTATATGAAGTGTGAAAAATAGCCTCTGAGCTGTGTGATGGTGATTGTGCTTGATTAGGCTTTCAGTGTTCTTCGTTCTTTCACTTATTGTTGCCAGCATTTATTGATAGTTTTTCAGTGGCAATCTATCAGTAGATCAGTGAGTCAGTTCCTGAGTCTATATCTTTAAAGGACGGTAGATGTGCCCGTCTGAGGAGGGTTTACTGAACTCCCAGCATGTAAATGAGATGGAGACGTGTTTGCTGAAATGGTAAACAGACTGTTGTTGGTCCTCCGCCAACAGTCCTGCAGCTAGGAGAGAAGAAGAAGAAGAATAAAACTAGAGCGGCGTCTCAGTAAACAGGAAACAGTTAATTACTGGTAATATCCTGACAATAAAGTTATGTGCTGATGAGTGAGGAGATTAAAATGCATCGCCCAGCCTCTGTTTACCCTCCACAGACAGGAGGAAACACAACACATCTGCTCTGAGAGAAGTCCTGGCACGCTGACGGCCTGCAGGGGCATTTACCTCCTCGACCTGACAAACAACTCAGGAAAACTACAACTGATGGAACAAATGTATTATATTTATTTAGTAAAAACTGGACAACAGTTCAACACAGCCTCAGGATGAAAGTGAAACAGAACAAACTATTCCTGGAGTTTTACCAACAGAAGAGCTAAACATGTAAAGTTTGTCCTGAGGGTGGCGCTATAGAGGAAAGGTCATGGGGTCACTAAAATCTAAAAGATTCATCCTCTGGGGAGCAGGAATGTGATCTGTGAACTCTGAACACTCAGACATGATACACATATTTTTAGATTCAGTGTGACTTACACTTTCACTTACCTTTGATGTGCAGGGTAAACGTCCATAAATCTGCTTACATATAATAGAAAAAAGAGGTTCCCTTTAACTTCAGAACCTGCCTGAGAATCATCACATTTTTAAGTAATCCAGTGATAGTTGTCTGTACATCTGCAAACAGGAGCTGCTAACAGCTGATTCACATGACTTTTAATGCTGCCAATTTGTAAACAAGCACAAGTTGTAGCTCACAACTAACTCACTGAATCCATAGCAGTTATGTTTCCTGTTTATATGCCCCAAAGCATTATGGGAACTGTATTTCCAAAACTGAGAACATGATTATCCCCCAAATCAAAGTGAGATGAGGAGCAAAGAATAATAACAGGAGTGACAAATTCCATGAATATGAACTTTTTTCAATATTTCATGACATCACTAATTCTCAGAATCTCCTCTGTCCATTCACACATATATCTGTCCAGTGTTGGCCCAGGGGGTGACAGTAGATGGAAGGTGTTCAGGGGACACAGTTATCTCTGTTTTTTGGAGGTGATGCCCACAGTGTCAGACTCTGAAGGTTTTAGCCGGACAGATAAACAATGAGCTGAAACTCACTATAAAGCTCCGTAAAGCCGAGGGGAGCTGCAGAGTCACTGATAATTCTCTGTAGGTTCATCACTACGAGCCACGACCAACACATTACACACTGACAGGTCAGACTGTGGTGTGGTGAATAATCTTTGCAGCATTATAAAGAGAGAGTTATTTCACATTTAAAAAAATCAATTACAGAATATCACATTCATCATCATCATATTCACAGAAGAAGCAGAAATCCAAAGTTCACAGGATGTTTGATTCCACTTTCAACAAGCAGAAACATAAATCAGACGGTTGTACAGAGGTAACATCTCTCTGATGAAAGCAGAGTAAACTTCGTCATAGTCAGTCAAACCTCCACATGACTCAGTGGATGTTTGAGAGGCGTCAGAAACTGCTTCACTGTACGATCTGGAAGCTCCGGGCAGACCAGCAGTGAGGGGAGCCTCTTAATAATTGAGCAAATAGCTTTGTAGAGTTGTCTTTGATGTGTTAAAACCGGTTTAATTTTTAAACAGAGCGTTTGGTAAATGAAGCACAGAGCGCAGGCTTTGATGATGTGGAACAGATGATGCACTGAGGGCAAAAAATGAAAGTTTCGTTTTAAATCTCGCCTCAATCAGAGGAAACTGTCAGCGGTCCAAATAATTAGGAATTGGCCTCAAATTCAAATAGAGAGACAGATTAGCCTCCGCAGCCCCGGTGGGATCCACTCTAAACACTATGTTTAATGAAAAGCAGTTTGAAATGGTATTTACAAGCTTTTGGCAATTAATGACGTCTGTCAGTGCAGACTGAGAGCTCTGCCAAACTATTGTCTTTACTCTCATCTCACAACGTCTGAGGAAGATCTGAGTTTTACCACCTTAATGAACTCAAATCAGCTCACAGCTGGTAAATATGAGCAAAAATATGTGGATTTTAAGAACAAATCCACTGCACTGGGAAAAAGGAGTTCAGCCCGACTGTCCGTCCAACACTTTGGTCCACAGTGAGATATCTCAACAACTAATGGACAGACTGATATTAAATCTGCTGTTGATATTCATGACCCACAGAGGATGAATCTTAATCACTTTAGAGACACCTGTACCTACACCTTTCCTGTAGCGCCACCATCAGGAAAAACTTTCACTTGTTCACAAGAAATATCAAAAACTGAACTAATATTTACTGATCACATTCATATTCTTCAGAGGAAGAACCCTATTTCAGTTCACCTCTAGTGCCACCCTCAGGACAAAATGTCAACTTTGCAGAAGATACAGTAGGCGCTTGAGCAATGGAGCAAATGCATCCCCATTATTCAATCAGGGGGAACAAAGTTATGGTTTTGCTACCCCACTTTTTGTCTTTTTTTGTCGACTGGTTCAGTCGAACTCATCACTGATTGTTTGCCACCGCATGCTTTAGGTGTCAATCACAGTCTGTCAATCCACGCAGGAGTCTGACTGTTAACAAAGGTGAGAAACGTTACTTAGCTTAACTGCGATCACTGACTGATAGAACAGAGGAAAAGATAGGCTAGCTGAACGAACCTGCTTGGCCAACTGACTCCAGCCAAACTTTAAATTAGCTAAAAGTAGAATTGTACTGTTGCTGAAATGCTGAACTGATTTGCGAGTCAACGTTAGCTAAGTTTGCCAGTCCACCCACCTAATGACGTTCGCTCGTTGATCAGACAGGATTTGGCTGTTAACAAAAGAGCCGAATCAAAGATGGTTCTTTTAAGTGTAACATGGCTATTAACAGGGCTGCCAGCTTGCACGCATTGACTGTGAGACTCATGCAACTGACACTTTTCACATGCTCTCACGCCCTGCCAATTATGTATCTTTCAAAGTTTGTTTCCCCACTTTAAAACATAACCAGGCGCCCATAGACAACTGAATATATCATTCCAAAACCAGGGCATTAACCCTTTGAACTCTGTGTGTTTTTGCTCGTTTTTAATTTCATTTATAGGTTTTTTGCACTCAGACATGCTATATATATATATATTGTCTTGTTCAGGACAAGTTAGGCTATTCAGAAATGCCATATTTTTTAATGTGAGTCTAGGAGACTCACGTGCAAGACTTTTTATGGAAAAAACATTGTAAACATTGTATTTTTTTCTTTATGTCTAGAGGTTTTTAATCAATCAACAGTTACCTATATCTGAATGTATAGAGGAGATTGTCGGGGTTCCGGGGATATAAGAACCATGTTGATGGGACATTCTGAGCCTTAATGATGTCAAAACATGTGTTGATAGTGCCAAACGAACAGTTTCATTGATTTGATCACTTTGATTGATCAGCTAATTGTAGCTAATTGTTCTGTATCAGTCAACAAGGATCAATACGTTTTGTGATGGGCACTTGAACTTGCTGGAAAACTCGAAGGCTGAATCCAAATGTCCACCCTGCAGACTTTTGTCTTAAGCACTGTGTCGTGTTCACTGTCATCACGTTGAGTCTGATAGGGCTAAACGCTGTTCGACAGGACATCAAACCTCACTCATTTCATTGTGATGAATCAAAAGTCCTGACCCTGTAATCCATTTTAAAGGGGACATATGATGCTTTTTGTGATTTTCTGTCATTTATATCCTGTTATGATGTTAAACATGGTCAAAGGTCCAAAACTTGAGATGAACATATGTCAAAATGCTGCCTGCAAGTTCAAAGTCAGGGCTTCAACCTGCTCTAAACGCTTTGTTGGCAAAGTTACCTCTACTTCCTCCTGAAGATGACATCAGGTGTTTCCATGTGTTGTTCACGTTGTCCACTCTAATATCTCAGATCTGATTCAGCTCCAACATGTACGGATGGATTTGAGAAGTTGACATTTGGAGTAAAGAAGGAGAAAAAGAAGTGAAATCCTGCTACTATAGTTTGTTTACGTAGCCTCCGGAGCCGGAGGAAGCTTCCTGAAGCTGACCAATCAGAACAGAGCGGGCTCATCAGGAGGGGGGCCTTAAAGAGACAGGAGCTAAAACGGCCTGTTTCAGACAGAGGCTGAACTGAGGGGCTGCATAAAGGGCCAGTATAAGATAAATAAGGGGTGTTTAACTGGAAATCATGCAAAGATATTCCAGTAGAGCCCCAGAATATAAATATAGAGCTGGAAATGTGCAGAATATGTCCCCCTAATGTCCTGTGAAAGCTGCTGAAAACACAAACAAACTTCATGTAACCCTGCTGTATTTCTCCTCTCTTCCTCTTCTACTGTAGATCTGCCTGAGAGCAGCTCATGTGTGAACGCTGTCCAGGATGGAAATGTGTGGAAATGTGCAGAATATGTCTCCTTTCACCTTTTTCAACTTCCCCTTTAAAGAATTTAACGGAATGTTTTTTAATTGAACTGGTATTAACAATTCATGGGATATAAATCTTGTTACATCAGTAAACTTACATCAAAAATGAAAAATATTTGTCTTCAAAAATAAATATGATGACTTATAAATTGTGTGCACTGAGTAGACAGGTTGTTCTGCTTTTGCTATTGTTATTATTATTTATATATATTATGACTCAAACTTTTACATCCTCATACACTACCTTAAGGAAGTGCTTCAGTGTTTCATGAGACCTTTAATTATATCAGCTTCACTCTGCAGAGCTGATGAGATGTTTTTAGAGTTGAGGACCAACATGGTTGCCAGAGGTGTCAGGTCACCAGGAGGACTCTCAGTAACGTTGCTGAAGATGGATATTTTCCGTCACAGTGAGCCGCTGTGGACTGAACTGTGACTGTAAACAGTTAATCAGTCCTGGACTCCGAAGCTCCAGTTTGACCTTAACGTCACCTCCCAGCTCTGCCTTTTCCTGGGCCGATTTCCCAGCACGCAGTTCCTCCCCCCATGTGAAACTGCTAAGCTGAATAAACTGACTGCGTTGACCCCCACAGCCACGAGGCCAAGTCTGCAAATCTCCCCTCTGAGCAGCCTGAGGGGGGGGAGGCTATTTAAAGACCCCGCTGATCAGGCAAAACACAGAGCTTCATCGGCCTGCAGTGTCCCACATCCAGGTCCTGAGACCGAGTTACAGTCTGATACACGACCGTCCTCGAGACGCAGGAATATTATCAGGAGTCTTTTTGACCATCATTCTCACTGTAAAGGTTTCAGTCTGCTCCAAATAGAGTAGATCATACATGTGGTCTAAAGATGTTTTCGTCTCTTCTTAATGTCCAAGCTCATGGAGGGATTATGAGACAATGGGCCCCTAACCCCTCCTATAGGAACAAGACCTCCAGACTGTAAGAGACGCATCATTTATAGTTGTTTTACGCTTCTTTCAGATGCATTTTGCAGCTGAATCAGACTCTCAGGTGCAGCTGTTGCTTCAAAAACTGCAGCTGAACTTCAATATACAAAATATTACAGGAAACTATCAAAGAAAGCCTGAGATGCAGGTTCTATTAAAGCAGGGCTCTGATTTAAATTGCCGTACTAATCTTAGTGTGTTTGAATGAAATGTTGCTGTGCAGCTGTAATATGGACAAACAAAACAAAAACAAATATTGTATTAGATTTGGTTGGCAGATACTCAGTATTAAAAGACTGTTTCCAACAGTCACTTCAGACAGACCCGTTCAGTAATCCTTATATGACCACACTGGATGAAACGCCTCCTGGCTGCATCCCTGATCTTTCTCCAACAACTCTGTCTCTGTAGTCTCACTGTGATGAATCATATACAAATGTGGATAATGGTCTTTGGTGTTACACCTTGTTCAGTTTAAACTGCTACTGCTTTTATACCTTTACACACCTGACCAATCGTTGTGTAAAGTGAGCGTTATTGTCGGACTGTCTGTCTCAGGAAGTTACAAATATTTTCGGATGCAGCCCAAATGTCTGAAAGGGTGTTTCAGACACTGTTAATATATGTTCAGACAAGAAGCAAGAAACATTTCAGAGGTGGTGTGATTGCATACAAAATCAATGGAAAGATGCCAGAATGATGCCATGAAAATGTCTCAACTTGAACAAATAATTAGTACTAACTTTACTTGTACTTTATGAATCTACTTAATGTTGTACATAAATGTACAGAGACAAAAAGAAAAAGAAAAGTCTCTGCGAATAGAAGCTGCCATCATAAAGCTTCCTAAAGATAAACCACCTGAAACACCAAAGGTTAGCATCAAAACATCAACGCTGAGCTGGGAGGAAATGTGTTGCTGCCGTAACAAAAGGGAATTAAACAAGTTTCTCCTCAGAAAGAAATTTAAAATCACTTCAACTTCTTGCTTAAACATTATAACAACAATAACAACAATAAAATCTAAGTTGAAACATCTTCTCATATTCATAAAGTAAAATCATCTTTTCTTCCTATTTTTGATTTTCAGTCATGATTTCTGCAATAATAATTGTAACTAGTCTTTTTCTGTATGTGAGACTCTGTCTGACCATTGACCACTGAAAAAGAAAAACACTCAACATTTCAGTTATGGAGGCATTTTTACTGACTGATGGTATAAAGATATACTGAATGTGTGTATCTGTGTATTAGTATTACTGTGTTTCTGAACTTAACACACATGTTTAGGTGCGGAATGACTGATTGTGGGAAATGTCGTCCATGCTGTCACTTCATGTTTGTGTTTCCATTTGAGAAGTGAAATCACATGAAGCCCCCCCCCCCGACTCTGTGGGAGGCAGCGACAGGATGATCAGTCGACTGACTGAGGGGATTTAAAGGGTCATGAGGAGAAAGGCTTCAGAGGAGGCTGAGACGACCAGCAGCCATGAAATCCTGATCAGGACACTCAGATATCTGCAGCATCACATTCAGACCATGTCTGCACTAAGTCCGATAAATTGGTAAACACATCTTTTTCTCTCCGTTTTGTGTTTTTCTCCCCTGAAAACAGCGTTTTCCAAAATGGCCTCCAGAGTGTGTTAATGTGAAAACGCCGGCTTGGCGTTGTAGTGTGTAAACGGAAAAAAGAGCTTTGTAGAAACGCTGTTTGTCTGTCCACACATGCCCAGTAGGAAGAGAATGACCTGTGTTGGTGTTTAAATGTGGACGGAGGTATTTACAGAAAAGAGTGGAAACACCTGGTGTGGATGCATGTCGTTTTTGCAGCATTTTAGAACCAGCTTAAAGGGGACATATTCTGCTTTTTGTGATTTTCTGTTATTTATATCCTGTTCTGACGTCGGCTCGTCACACATGCTCATAAACAGCTGTCCGTTCTGTTGCCTTGGTAGCTAAGATTGTTGCTCAGTTGTTTCCTACTATAGTTTGTTTACGTAGCCTCCGGAGCCGGAGGAAGCTTCCTGAAGCTGACCAATCAGAACAGAGCGGGCTCATCAGGAGGGGGGCCTTAAAGAGACAGGAGCTAAAACGGCCTGTTTCAGACAGAGGCTGAACTGAGGGGCTGCATAAAGGGCCAGTATAAGATAAATAAGGAGTTTTTAACTGGAAATCATGCAAAGATATTCCAGTAGAGCCCCAGAATATAAATATAGAGCTGGAAATGTGCAGAATATGTCCCCCTAATGTCCTGTGAAAGCTGCTGAAAACACAAACAAACTTCATGTAACCCTGCTGTATTTCTCCTCTCTCCCTCTTCTACTGTAGATTTTCCTGAGAGCAGCTCATGTGTGAACGCCGTCCAGGATGGAAACAGCTCGCTGCTCCTGCACATTTGCCTGCAGCGGCCGAGGCCACACTGGAAAAACAGGACGCATTGTTCACCGTGGCCTCTTCCTCTTCCTCTTCCTCTCTCTTTCCATCAGCTGACTGGTTGAGTGAGGCGAGCCATGTCATGATGCTGTGCAGCTTCGACCGGAGTGGAGTTGAGCTGAGTGCAGCGCTGCAGCCTCTGAGAAGAGATGATGCTGCTGACTCACCGCTGGCCAGACAGCAACTTTATCACTGATCAGTCTGCTGCTTTTTCCCTGAATTCCTCTTTTCTGTATTCTCAGGTCCTTTGACCTTTACAGCACTGTTTCTTTACTTCTGGGGAAAAAAAATCCTCCTATTTGTGCACAGGTCTGGTGATGATTTACTAGGTCTATATGAATGAATGAATGAAATAATTTTTTATTCATTAGTCATATCATTAAAATGGTAAAATGGAAGAAGTACTCAGATCCTTTACTTAAAAGTATCAATATAGCAATGTAAAAATACTCCATTACAAGTAAAAGTACTGCATAAAAACCCTACTACAGTAAAAGTACATAAGTATTATGAGCTTGATGTAGTTAAAGTATTGCAGTATAAGTACATAAGTATTATGAGCTTGATGTAGTTAAAGTATTGCAGTAAAAGTACATAAGTATTATGAGCTTGATGTAGTTAAAGTATTGCAGTAAAAGTACATAAGTATTATGAGCTTGATGTAGTTAAAGTATTGCAGTAAAAGTACATAAGTATTATGAGCTTGATGTAGTTAAAGTATTGCAGTAAAAGTACATAAGTATTATGAGCTTGATGTAGTTAAAGTATTGCAGTAAAAGTAGTGGTTTGGTCCCTCTGACTGATATATTATTATATATGACATCATTAGATTATTAATACTGAAGCATCAGTGTGTAAGCAGCATGTTACTGTTGTAGCTGCTGGAGGTGGAGCTAGTTTCAACTACTTTATATACAGTTAGCTAGTTTAGTCCAGTGGTTCCCAACCTAGGGGTGGGGCCCCTCCAAAGGGTCCGCAGATAAATCTGAGGGGTCGTGAGATGATTAATGGGAGAGGAAAGAAGAAAAAACAAAGTTCTGATACACAAATCTGTTTTCACTTTTTGGACTTTTTCTCTAATCTTTGATTTTTGCTGAAATATTGGATCATTTGAACATTTATTGAAATGAAACCATGTGAGAAGTTTAGAGGGAAAAATCACTATTTGGTGGAGCTGTTAACAACTCATAGACATCTGAAATGTGACCCCGACTACACACTGCTTTTTGTAAGACGTCAAAAGCCAAAAAGGTTGGAAACCACTGGTTTCATCTTTAACAATGTGTTGTATTTTAAAAGCTTGTTATATTATCCATTGTGTCAAATCTTCATCTGAAAAGTAACTAAAGCTGTCAAATAAATGTAGTGGAGTAGAAAGTACAATATTTCCCTCTGAAATGTAGTGGAGTGGAAGTATAAAGTGGAAATAAGTAAAGTAAGTAAAGTACAAGTACCTCAAAATTGTACCTGAGTAAATGTACTTATTTTCCACCACTGGTTTTTCAGTTCAGATCATCACAGTGTGAACTGTTATCAGGATGCTTGGAGGGAAAGCAGAGAAAACTGGAGCTGACTTGTGTTTACTGAGCAGGTTTGTCCTCAGTCAGCTCAGTCTGAAAGGAGGGAGGGAGATTTACAGTTTGCTTGGTAACAACAGCTGAATTCTGTGATTGGCTGTTGGCCCAGTGACATCACGGGTGCCTGGCACTGAGACTGGAATGCAACAGAAGGATTTAACAGCCATGAAGAGGCCGAGCTTCAAAAACAGCTTCAGCACACTAATGCTTTCATTCTGCAGAGACCTAATGTTTTACACCATTAATGTATTATTTTTATTGTGTCATCTGCTCTTGATGGAGAGCAAGAAGAAATGTGGTAAAAAAATTAAATGAAAAAAGGGAAGAGAAAATAAATCAGTTTGTCTTCCATAATACAGTCTGTGGTCGCAGCACTTGTTGAACTGCTGATGGAGTCTGTGTGCAGTCAGCTGAACTCTGCTCAGGGTTTTGGTATTTATATAAGCTCCTTGGGTCCCTGTGGACAAAGATGGGTAGAGGGAGGGAAGAGCTCTCACTCTGCCTCCAATTCCAGGAGTCACATTTAGACCAGATACCTACCCACAGAGCATCCAATGACAAAAATGATCCTCCTGTAAACTATGCTACAATGGGCTATATATTGGATGCGTTACCTTTTTTTTTATCCACACAACTTTATTTTAGGTCCTACACACAACAGGAGCAATTTGGGATGAATTGTCTTTTTGCTGAGGGAGTCAGGGATCTCTTGCAAAATGGCTGTAACTATCACTGGAAACTAAAATCCAATATTAACACTAACTAACAATAATACAACTCATTCAAAAATGATAAATACTGTTTATTTCTTTTTACTTGTTTAGGAACTGCTATAATGATAAAATTGCTAATTTAGGCTTAATCTGAATGTGTCTGGTGTTACTACAAGGCTACAAAAGGAGGTAAACATCTTGAAATGTTTGAATAACATAAGTTTTTCCTGTTATTCTGCAGAGATAAATAAATACATGTGACTAACCAGGTGTTTTTGGATTGGAACTTTATTTCACTATTGATACCTTATTGATTCATGTTACTGGACATGTCAGTGGGGAATGAATAGCTTGGGCTCAGGTTTATTTCCTATTAGCTACAGATACATGAGCCAAACGTGGAATGCTTATTTTGTCGAGATGGAAAATATCTGTAGATTTAGTATTTAGTATTTAGCTAATATCATATAACAGGCTTAGCAATAACAACTAATGTGTGTTAGCACTGATAGCTTACTTGGTTGCCAGTTAGCATGTTAGCAAAGACTGTTTTTAAAACCTTTGTTTTTAGTTTTTTCAAGCATCAAGCTGAAAATCCACCAACCAAAGCTCACCAACCTCAAAATCCAAGATGGCTGCTCTGCGCATCAACAGTGTGAAAGTTGTAGTATTATACTGTTTATTAGCATTTCTGTCTTAGTAGACACACAGTACTGTCCAACATCTATCTGTGGACATGTTGCTACAGTGTTTGTATGCGCAAAATACCACTTAATGCGTTATCAACTGGTATTGCTAACAATGGCTAACCTGGCTAGAACTGGTTTTCCGACTTATTTTACTGGAACGTTGTCAACACTGGTGTAACATCATTCCCAGCTCCTGGAATTCACTCCCAAATTATATTAAACAACAAAATGATATATATGGTTTTTAAAAAGTGCTAAAAGAAACTTTGGTAATAATAAGTATTATTTTGGTGTGAAAGGGTTCCATGGGCATTTTATGTTAAATTATGACACTTAACAGCTGTTAGATCATAATAGATTCAGTTGAAGCCTGTTTTTCTTTTTTTTGTGTTTTTTAAATTTGTCAATTGTCATGTTTTATTTACAGTAGACTTGCATTACAATATGCTGTCATGTTAGTGTATTGTGATGAGTAGTGTAAATGTGTATTTTTGTATTGTTACCTTGTAAACTGTGTGGATATGCAGAAGCTAATGGAGATCTTAATAAACAAACAAAAACTTACACAATTTGTTTATGGAGAAAAACATCCACAGTTACACTATACTGTATTATGGTCCTATGTCACCTAAAACAGTAGAACATAACAACCATAATAATGATTTTAATGAGTGTTATTGAATGTGGAGAGTGCAAAAACATTTTTGAATGGTAATTTTTTAATTTTATGAATAAATACTGCCTTTATGTACAACAATGTACAAAAAAAATATTCCCACTCTGGGTCACTTTAGGAACAGTCATAAAACTTCAGTGTAAAAGAAAGGTGTTAAAGGTGTTTTTACTGCTCTTAAATGTAAAAATGGGTCAAATTTGGCTTTAAGGGTTAAAGAGCCTAAAACTTGCATTTTGTAAATCTGCTTTTAAAATGTGAATAATGTGTATTTTTGTATTTATTTTTTCTGTCTTTTTTACTCCACCACTTTCCTTTAGTGGCATTTTCATTTTTATGAAAATTCCTCTGTGCTAAAACACTTGCAGTCGCTACTTGTGGTCAGTGAAAACCGACACGGAGTGATGCCTCCTCCAGGACTCGGACACAGACGATCTTCGGGTGTCAGCTCTCCAGATAAAGATAGAGAGACGGTGTGAGCATGCGCCCGAGGGGTCGTCGAAGAATCCAGTAAATGGAAGCCCGGAGCACGAGCCGAGTGTCGATGCTGACGTCACGGCGCTACATTGAGAGCTCGCGCTGAGTTGTAAGCGCGAGCTCAGACGGAGGCGCGCGGCACCAGAGGACACAACTACGATGAGCTCCAGTCGGTGCGACGCTGCTGCTTTCTGACGGAAAATATTACCGAGTTTTATTCTTTTTTTCGGTTATTTCTTTCTTCTAGCAACGTAAACAAACCGGCGGACATTTTGGAGCGTTTCTCCTCCGCTTCGGGCTTCAACATGTCCTCCGCGGCGGTAGCTGCCTCCCGGAGGCAGTCCTGCTATCTGTGCGACCTGCCCCGCATGCCGTGGGCGATGATCTGGGATTTTACCGAGCCGGTGTGCCGCGGATGTGTCAACTACGAGGGGGCCGACCGGGTGGAGTTTGTTATCGAGACGGCCCGGCAGCTGAAGAGAGCCCACGGCTTCCAGGAGGGCCGCTCTCCGGGGCCGGGGAAGCCCCAGCACCCTGGGAAGGAGCTCAACCACTCGGCCGGAGATCCGGGCTCCCGTCCGCCGCAGCCTCTGGACCGCTACCCGCTGTCTGACCGGCCGCCGCGGCTGGGACCGGAGTACCAAGCAGGCAGGCAGGCGAACGGCCTCCCGGTGCCAAACGGATTTCCAAAACCCGACGAGCCACCGGAGCTGAACCGACAAAGCCCCAACCCCCGCAGGACTAGCACGGTTCCTCCCAGCCTGGTGCCTTTGGTGAACGGCGGCATACCGACCGTACACCCGCTCAACGGCCGCCCGGCGCAGATGGGACTGCCCGGGGTGCTGGCCGCGCCGGGCCCCGGGGAGCACGGCAAGCGACCGGAGGAGCTGAAAGACAAACACAGGCCGGACAGCCTGTCGGATCTTTCGGACAGCCACAAGGACTGGATGGGCAAAGGCAAGACGGTCCGGGACCTGATGGCGCTGCACACCTTCGACAGCCGGTTCAAGAAGGAGCACGCGGCCATGCAGAGGGTGATGGGGTATGAAAGCGCCTCCTCCTCGAAAACAGGTATAAGCATTTCTGCTTCCAGCTTGGATATTTTCAATCTGCATGCTGTGAAAACAGGAACTTAGCAGCTCTGAAATTATGTGTCAGCGAATTTCACGCTCAGCGTGACGCCTTTAACCCGACATGCTTAATGATGACGCGGCTGACACGCACCCGCTGGCCTCTGTGCACGCGGGGCTCTGGCAGAGGACAGCAGTGGAATAAAAGCAGCTTTATTCATCGTGTGTGGAGAAATTTCCTGTGTTTCATTATTCAGAGCAGCATGCTGCTGTGTGTGTTTATGTGTTGTGTTAACCCTCTTCCTCTTCCTCTTCCTCAGACAGGGGGAAGCACCCTCGGAGCATGAAGAGGAAGGCCTCCCCAGAGCCAGAAGGCGAGGGCAGTGCCCCCAAGATGAACGGCAGCGAGGGCCAGCCTTGGCTCCCATCACCCTCTGAGGTCCTGAAGATGCCCCCTGCAGCCCTGCCAGGCTTCTCGGCTGCCCCCCCCTCCACCATCTCCCCCCACTCACGCACCACGCCCCCTGAGGCTGCCACAGCGCAGAACGGCCAGTCCCCCATGGCAGCGCTTATACTCGCCACCGACAATGCAGGCAGCACTGGCTCGCCTAAGGACGCCAACCAGGTACACTCCACCACAGCAGGCGCGCGGCGGAACAGTGGCAGTCCGCTGTCTCCGTCCTCGGCCTCTCAGAGGAGGCTGGCGCAGAGGGAGGGGCCAGGGAGTGCCAACCCTTCTGGCCCACATGTGCCCGGCGGCATGGACCCTCACGCACCACCACCGCAGAGCATTCCAGACTCTTCCGTGCCGCCCGGCAGCGTGCCGCTGTGCTGCACTCTGTGCCACGAGCGGCTGGAGGACACTCACTTCGTCCAGTGCCCGTCAGTGCCGTCCCACAAGTTCTGTTTCCCTTGCTCCCGGGAGAGCATCAAGCAGCAGGGCGCCACCGGCGAGGTGTACTGCCCCAGCGGTGAGCGGTGCCCGCTGGTTGGCTCCAACGTGCCCTGGGCCTTCATGCAGGGTGAAATAGCCACCATCTTGGCCGGGGACATAAAGGTAAAAAAGGAGCGGGACCCTTAAAATGTTCACCAGCTGTTTTTCTTGAACTCTTTTTCCTTTTTGTAATTCGGCTACGGCAACAACATAAAGTACACACACACACAAACACACACACACATACACACCAATCATCCAGCAAGCCCCAGAGAAACTGACGGACATGTACATATTGGACACAAGGGAAGTGTATACTTCGTAAACATGGCTGTATAATTTTTTGATTTTTCTTTTTCAATACATTGTGTTTCTATATTTTTGAAGATGAAAGGTATGTACTCCTCATAACAGACTCCCCCATCACACTTGTTTCTTTTCTGTCGGTGTACTTTAGGTCTGGAGACAGTCCCTGTCAAACATAGAATGTGACTAATCTGAGCACTTGGCAAAAAAATTAATAAAAAAAACAAAGAAAAAATGCTTCTAGCTGTACATGTATGCACTTGTTTAAGAAAAAACTTGCCAAATACAGTTTCAGACCTTGTAATAACACCTCTAGTGTCTCTGTGGTTTGCTTATTTTCCATAATCAGCGAGCCAGGAGTTGGTTGGAGAGTCACGGCCTGATTGTGAATCAGCCATGATGCAATACCTTCCAACAGGAAAAAAACGGCTTCCAGGGAATAGTGGGAGGAAGAAAAGTCAAGGAGAGAGGCAGAGGCAGGAGAGAGAGAGGGGGATGAGGAGGAGCGTGAAGGCCGGAGTAGAAGTGTGTTGCATAAATGTTTTGTACAGTAAATCACATGTAGGCGAGCTGAGGCCGCTCGCTGCTGAGCCTCATGCTCTGCGAGCGTTACGAGATAAAGAGGCTGTTGAGGCCTAAAAATAGTCACCGTGGAAACATGATGCGCGTGGCTTCAAAGAGACAGCCGGTGACAGCACTTCACACGCCCTGCGTGACAGTATGTTTCAGCCCTGTGCTTTTGCTGACACGCCTGGATCAATGTGTTGCTGACATCTCACCAGCCTCTTTGTTTTATTCTTTAAGAACAAACCCTGGCAGCAGATCGGGGCTGTTGTTGTTGAACCGACACCCTGATTCCAGTGAAAACATACCGAAGACGTCAGGTCATGAGCGGCGACCTGCTGGGACGGTTACGACAGGAGCCGAGTGAGCGGCTCGTCACCAGTTTTTCTACATAACTCGCTCTGTAACACTGTCAGGATGACAGAGACGCCTCTGGGCTCTGTTTACCCCCCAGGGAGGGAATCCAAACAGCATTTTTTTGCTCCATAACAAACATGTTTCATCAGACAAAATGGCTCCTGTCAGAGTGGATCTGGATGAGGCTTCAGTCTTGTTCATTTTGTCAATTTTTTGCTCATCAAAACAGCTTCCACAATCTATTAAGTTAATATTCTGCATAAAAGTGTGTGATTCTGTCACTTGTGGATATTCTCTGCTCGACACGTTCGGCTGGTTTTGACGGAAGAAAAATAACATGAAGAAGAAGGAGTACAGAGGGGCCCATGCCTCAGAGCTGGGGGGGGTGTATAAATGCCTTGCTCAGGGGTCACGTGCTCTTTGGTGGAATTCCTGAGTCACTGTCCTGCCCCCTCCCTCCCTCCCTCCCTCCCTCTCTCCTTCCTCTTCTTCTTCTGCCTCCTCCCCCGCTCTGCTGCAATAACACGCCTTCCACTGTTCAAGGTTGATCACACAGCGAGTGGATGAATGGGGGCCTGTGTGTGTTTATGCCGGGGCCCCGTCGCTTTCAGCCGCCATTCAGACCAGCAGCCAGCAGAAACGTTAACCCTTTCCTGACTGACTGCCTACTGGCAGACTCAGGTTTAAATCTCAAAGCTGCACATTTGGTGCCACATTTAAAAGTTCAAACACATTTCTTTAAAGACTTGAGGTTGCACTTTTCCACACGCAGCAAAATCTGTGATTTCTAACTAGTTGAAATGTGTTTTCCTCCTCCAGTGTTATTGGCTCATTAGAGACTACGAAGGCAACAGAGTAGAGCTGCAACATTTAGTTGATCAATCAACAGAAAATTAATCAACAACTGTTTGATAATTAATCATTTGTCATTTTTTAAAGAAGAAAATGTCCAAATTCCAGCTTCATTAGATGTGAATATTGTCTGGTTTCTTTAGTCCTCTCTGACAGTAAACTGAGTATCTTTGGGTTGTGGACCAAACAAGACATTTTAAGTTGGATCTTGTGCTTGATCAACATTTTTCACTATTTTCTGACATTTTATAAAAATCGACAGATCGATCGATAATGAAACTAATAGTCAGTTGCAGCCCTACAACAGAGCGGTTCTTTTTGAGAAGAGCTGGAATTAAAACCCATTTCCTCATTTCAAAAGCAGAGCTTAAATGTAGATTGTAGATTTTCTGATTTTCTTTGTCTTACTTTACAACAGTAAGGCTACAAACAACTCATAATGCAACACTTTCTGTCTGAAGTTGTGAACACGTAATTTTCTAGTCCTCAAATATAAAATGAACCCACTTTTCCAAACGTAACTTCCAGAATATTGTCTTATATCGGGACCAATGCAGTACTTTGAGGGATGAGCTATTTAATAGTTGAGTTATCTGTACTTTAAGCTGTACTTGATACCTTAGCTAGATTCCAAACTTGTTTTAACCCTTTTCCTCATATAATAAAAAAACCAGTGCTGAAAAAATTAGTTAATGACAGAAAATGTGACCACTGTTTAAGCGATTAATTATAATCCCTTTCCAAGCAAAAAATGTCAAGTATTGCAAAGTTCCAGTCTCTCAAATGTGAGGAGTTACTGCTTTTCTTTCTTATTTGATAGTAAATATATTAAACTATGTTTGGTTTGTGGACTTTTTCACTATTTTCCAACATTTTATAGATGAAATGATTACTCGAAAAGATAATTGTTAAATTAATCAGTACTGAATATTATCATTAGTAGCAACCCTAAACATAGTACAAAGCCAAACTGCTCAATGCATCAGTGTTAAATAAAGAACTAATACAGACTTAAGTTTTTCCTGATGTAGGTCAGGAAATGTCTGAGGAAAGGTTTTTAGTTTCTGCAAGTGATCCTGGAACAATCGCAATTCAATCTTTTTGAATATGGTGAAAGATGACCTTTTAAATATTGTAATTTTCACAATAGTTTTCACAATATTGTATTTTTTGAGTTAAACCAGTCCAACAAACTGCAGGTCAGTAGTCTGACTACTGGTCAACAGTGGTTTTGATTTTGTAATATTTTGTATTCATTAAATTTCTTACTTTCCATTGTCACTGGCATTAAAAACATCTTTAAACTTCTTAAATCTTAGTTAACGAAACTTTGAGGCATCCTATAGTTGTACTGATCTGATTTATTCCAGATAGTAACAGTACATTAGTGTTATTATCTACATAACTAATGATCAGAAAAGTCATTCTTTTTAACAGGATACCTTCATGTGAGTTAACAACAGTTTCAGGAAAAAGTCCTCCATAAATAAAGAGTGTTCGAAAGTGAAGTAAAGAATTATTGTAATCGATCGTCAGTAGTTGAAGAGTTAAGATGTCTCTAAACTGTTGGCAGTATATTAATGTTGTAGGCGGACAGACTTCTCCTCACACATCAGCTTGTGGTCTGTTTTGAATGTAAAACCATATTGTGCAGGGTCACAATAGTAACTCCAGCTGTCAGATCCAAGTAAAATGAAATATATACTATATATATATATACAGTGTATGTATGTATTTAACTCGGAATTGTAACAAAAGGAAAAGTCTGAAGTACTTTTAAATGGGAACAAGTGAAGGGCCAAACAGTTCTTGTTACTACATACTGTATTTACTAATAATCCTCTGAGGTTCTGGTGAGTTCAAGCTGAGCTCCAGCAGAACTTGTCTGTAGATCTGTGGCTGGATCACTGACAAGTTTCCTCATTTTCCAGGAGCAGATTCACAGGGCGTCCGCTGAGTGAAGCAAATACATAATACTGTATAGTATGGTGGTTTTTATAGGGTCAGAGCAAACCAGTGTTCCCTTTATGTTTCTGATAATTTGATGATTTAGGACTGCTTCATAAGGAGGGCTGGTTATGGTCCAAAAGGTTTTGAATGTTTTGATACGAGTACAGATTCAATACCTGAGTTTCCATACAGCTACCAAAACAATACTGTTGTAGATAAAAATGAGTAATTATACAATAAAATAAAAATACAGCTTTAATTAGGCAAAATGAAACATCGTATCAATCACTTTATCTCCAATAACTTTGCTGATGAGTTAAATTTCTTTTTTTGACCGTTGAAGTGGTAGTTTGACAAAAAATCTGAACTCAAGGATCCACTTTTCTGGAGCTGTATCAGCAAATGGAGCATGATCCGCTGATGAAGACCATGAGAAGTAGTTTAAATAATGTGCAAAATGCTTGTAATTGGACTTTGAGATGAGACTTGAGGTGTTTCTCAGACTGGGCTCTTGTTTGGGTGGGTTCCCTGCAAAGTGTGAGGTACTTTAATGTTTCTATTGTTGGTCTTCATTGATAAGGAAAGCAGAATAACTTCTACCCACAGGTTTCACTCTCACACTCCGTCAACCAAACGACAGAAACACTCAGATGGGTTAAAACTTCTTGACACAAAAATGCCTTCGGTCTGCTGATCCTTTTGATGTCTGCCAGCCAATCAGACGTCCAATCCAAACCAGATCCAGACCTCCGCCCTCTCTCTCTCTCTCTCTCTCTCTCTCTCTCTCTCTCAGGCTGGTTCATCTTTGGCGTGAGGTCGGCCTCAGATTCCAGCCGAGCCAGCTCATTTCTTTTCATCTGTCACCGAAACTCAACACCCAGAGGGCCCGAAGAGCCAGTGGCCCGAGATTAATGGGTTTGCTCAAATTACGTGGCACACTCAGAGAAAAACTGAGGGTTTCTCCCCCCTCCTGTTCCTCTCTCTCTCTCTCTCTCTCCTCTCTCTGTTTGTTCAGCTGTCGCTCACCCAAAGCTCTCCTCCTCCTCCTCTTTCCTGACTCTGAAGTGCAGGATGAGGCTGGAGGAAACACGTCTTGAACTCATTGGCTGGAGAACAGGCATACACACAGGCATACACACACGCATACACACACGCAGCGAGCAGGAACAACAAACCTCAGCTGTTCTCACCTCTGAACGCTGCCAGTAAAAACAGCTCCCATCAAAAATGCTGAAAATATCCTGTGATTTCATACAACTGGCTGCAGCTTTCAAGTGATGTTAAACAAGGAATGATTCATCACCTGATTCACCCTAATTCACCTCATTCCCGTGTGGCTGTTTGTCATTTATTTCGCATTACAGTTTTTCTCAGTTGCTTTGGTTAAATTCTCGATTGACAGATGAAGTCGTCAAAACAATAAGTGAAATTCTACATAACATTTTGTTACTTGTACACAACAGAAAGAGCATTTCTCATTCTTTGTTACCATTTGCAAATGTTTTAGCACATTTTGGCAAATGACTAATTGTCTACAATTTGAACAATTGGTCAATGGTCATATATGTCTTTGTGATCAAAATAGTTTCTTCCCAGTTGAATAGTTCTCAAAAAACACATTTATAGAGCTTGAGGGCAACAGTTACTACAATTTGTGAACATGGAGGAGCCTGCTCAGATGAACGCTGGACGGGGACAATGGATGTGTAAAGTATACGATCAATGACCACAAAATCTAATGTCTTTGCTTGCTGCATGGATGCTGCTTATGATGACATAACAGCAGGATGGTTGCTTTGCGAGGGAGAGCATTAGGTGTGAGGTCAATGATAGTCTGTGGCCAAACAGAAGCGCCAGGATGTCGTGTGTTTCCCAGCACTGTAACTTTATTCTGTTACTGTACAGCTGCATATAGTACAACCTATGTTTTGTTTCTACTTTTCTCTGTTTACTGTGTTGTACTGTGTTGTGTGACCATTGCAGGAAAATAAAATAGTTTTTCCTCACATTACATGCAAATCTAAGTGCTCTTTTGCTTTACAAAGTGGAATGTGAAGGTTTGTAGTCCTGAAATCAGCGTCTGAAGAGTATTCACCTTGATACACAATAGCAGCCCGTTAGCTTCAGAAAAACAACAGTCTGGTACAGTCGGCATTCAGCGTCAGTGAAACACGACGGACAAGACTGTTTGGAAATCAGGAGATGAGGAACACACTTCCAGAGTCCACTGTCATTCTGACAAAACATCTAAACATTTTGACCACCTTGGTTTTACACAGTGTCAAAGGAACGTGTCATTTTGGTGGCAATGACTTATTTATTGACACAATAACTTCATTTTGAAACATGAATTAAAGGTTTTGGGTGAGTTACAGCCTTTTGCAGGTTAACTATAGTGTTTTGCTGCATGTATGGGCTGTTTTGGAAAATGCATCTTCAGTGCTGAGAGTGCTTGTTGTTTCAAGAAATGTGCCAAAGCAATTGAGACAAAAACTGTAATAAGGTGGGAAACTCTACCTGGAGGGCAAATATACAGTATGTACCAGTAATTAAAGAAGGTCACAAAGTCCTTCACAAGAGTAAAGTTGTGAAAAAAACAAAATTACTAACACTAGACAGTACGAGGCGAGACGAAGGCCAGTTTGAATAAATGAGTCTTCAGCTGCTTTTTAAAGGCATCAACAGAGACCACAGATCATATGGTCATAAACGAAGATCATAAGCCTGAATAATCATCTCTAGCTCCAGTTATGATACGACAGACCTAAGTTTGGCAAGTTTGTTTCTTAAATGGAAGAAATATGAACGGGTTAACGATTTGTTGATCAAAGCGCAGCCTGATCAAATATAACGGAGATTTCTATGATTAGACTGTACAGCTGAAGAAAGGGACCCAATACACTGAGCAACCTTGGAAGCTGCTATCTGAAGCAATGATAAGGGCCTCGGTCTTATCTGCATTTAGCTGTAAAAAGTTGTTAGCCATCCAATCCTTAATGGCAGTCAGACAATTGTGCAAAACAGATAGTTTGTCAGTCTCATCAGACTTAAAAGAGACATACAGCTGGATGTCATCAGTGTAATAGTGATATTAGATATCTTTTAATTTGCTAAAAATATGACCTAAGGGAGCATACACAAAGCAAATAATATAGGACCCAAGACAGAACCCTGGGGCACACCACAGGGCAGGGCAGCAGTTTCAGACATGTAGTGACACAGAAACACAGAAATATCTGAGAGGTAGGAGGAGAACCAGTCCAGGGCGCTCCCACAGACACCCACACACTGCCTAAGCCTTTCAATCAGGATGCTGTGATCTACAGTATCAAAAGCTGCACTAAGATCCAGCAGCACCAAAACAGAACCACATCAGAGGACATCATTATGTCATTGGAGCCTCTGAGAAGAGCAGTTTCAGTGGAAAGCTTCTGAAGGAAACTCGATTGGAATTTATCTAAAATGTGGTGTCGAGTCAAGACAGCAGTGAGCTGTTTGGCAGCAACTTTCTCTAAAAATGTTTAGATAAAAGGCAGCTTAGATATAGGCCTGTTGTTTTTGGGAAGGAATTGATTTTCTCAGCAGAGGCTGAACAACTACATGCTTAAAATAAGCTGGGATACAACCAGATTGCAGGGAGCTGTTTATAATAGAGACCCGGCATTGACCAATAGACCCAAGTACATTTTTAAGCATGGAAGTTGGTAAGATATCTACAGGGCTGGAGGAAAGTTTCACACTGCCCACCAGATGAATGAGGTCTTACAGGGAAATAGGAGAGACGCAGTCCGAAATTGACGGCCGAGTTGGAAAAGCCTCTAATGACCTCTAATGTGTGTCAGACCAGACACGTGTTGAATAAAATTAAAAGACAAGCAAATCAAATATTAAGCAAATCAGCAGCAAAGCTACAAGAAACATCATCTATATGAATATTAAAATCACCAACCATAATAACTCTTGTCCAACCTAATGATAAATAATAAAACCGGGGGGTCTGTAAATTAAAATACAGTAAAACGGATTTGAACAACCAACTTTGGTCATCTGCAGTTCAAACGAGGAAAAAGCCCCAGTGCTCATTGTCCAACTTGGAAAGCAGTTTCTGTAAATCTCTGCGAGGACAGGAGGGGCAGGGATGGGACTGGCGCATGTTAACATTGAGTGCATTTCCATCAAATTGTGCAGAAGTTTGTAAACAAGTTGAAATAAAATGGTGGCTTCAAATGAGAAAATAAAAGTCAAAAGCTTTAAAGAACAGAGTGCAGACTACATATTAAACCTGTGTAGTGGAACAAAATATTAATTTAGCTGCTGGTAATTAAAATGCTGAAGGTATAGCTTCAGTCTGTGTACAGCTGAATGTCCAGCGCTTTATCTCTGAGGTCAGCTGTGGACAGAAAGATCTGTATCAATAACTACAACTGCCTGCTGTCACGTGACCGCCATGCAGCTCAATGTTAGCAACAAGTGCTCACAGCCCTCCCATGCTGCTCTGATCTGCTGCGCTGGCTTCAGGCTTCAGGCTTCAGGGTTTGGGGTGGGGTGAGCTTATGTTTACCATGTGCTCCTGGGTCATTGTGTCCAAACAAGCAGCTCGTACAGGCAGGGTCGGGGCCTCTCTTCATCTGGAGTGCGTCCAAATCCAAACGCTGTTCAAAAGGTCAGTCAGCCCCCGCATGAAAAACGACCCCGGCTCAGGCAGAGTATGCTGCAGTCACACAATGGTCAACCTGGCTCCCGCCACGTCAGCTCTTTCACAAATCTGCCCCGGGGTTTTAAACACCCCCATTACCCCTCAACACACACACACACACACACACACACACACAGTGTCAATACACACACCTACACTTTCCTTTCCACACCAAACATCACCTAAAATCTATATTATTCTTATTTATATGGGACACTATAACTCTCTAGCAAAATCCAGATTGACCATATTAAAACTTTATTGTCCTTGTGGGGAAAATGTAGGTGTTGCAACAACTAAGTTGAAGTAGAATATGTGTCTGAAATAAATATTTGAACTGAACATGAAGATTCAATGTGACAATAAGGAAGAAGAAAAAAGAAAAGAAAACAAAAAAACCTGCTATAATCAATAACAGCACATTTAGAGATCAACTTTAGATAAATGACAAAATTTTATAATGAAAATTGTACAGAGGAACGTTTTGGCAAGAATTAGACTCCATTAAATCATAAAATCTTTAAAGAGGATGGTGTGGTGGTGAATCCCCAGATGATCTGAAGATCTTTGCTGGTGAGCTGTGTAACACTGAGAGAGGACAGACTCAGAGGCCTTTTAGGGAAAGATGAGATTCAGCTGGCAGTCATCATCTCAGCAATGCTTTGATTTTTTTCTGCATCTTTTTGTTAGTCAGCTCCATAATGGGTAAAAGATCTATTTTAGGAAAAAAAACACCACTAAACAGAAAGTTGATAGTGGACGAATGTGCAAAACTTAATTTAACTCAATTCTTATGTTCAATGATAATGGTTTCCATTAATTAATCCTACAATACCAGCACATGGTAAATACATAAAGGGTAAGCATTACAGGAAGACAGTGGTCATGATTAAAAAAGCCAGCTCCCCTCGGCTTTACGGAGCTTTATAGTGAGTTTCAGCTCATTGTTTATCTGTCCGGCTGCAGCTTTACTGTTTTGGTTCACTCTCAGCGCTCTCATAGCGTCGTTTTCAGAGAAAAAGCTGTAAAAAGCCACTGTACACTACCTGCTCAGCACCAAACAGCAAACAGACACAGTTAGCTGTAGACTAGCTGGTGAACATAGTGGAGCATTTAGCAGCTAAAGAGCCAGATATTTCCCTCAGGAGTTGGTAGAGAGCAGAAACAGCTAAAAGAGAGTGGACTAA
Source organism: Scomberomorus guttatus (assembly GCA_038419695.1). Lineage (NCBI taxonomy): Eukaryota > Metazoa > Chordata > Actinopteri > Scombriformes > Scombridae > Scomberomorus > Scomberomorus guttatus. The sequence continues at coordinate 1,953,292 of CM076447.1, read as the reverse complement.
AACATCAGTTAATGCAGGTTTAACTGTTTCTACATTAACTTATCAACTTAAAAGATAATGATATGTAAGTGATGTGTTCACTATTTGTTTCTGATGAAAACCAGTGGAAAAAACTGTTTTAACGGGTTTAAGACATTTTAGAAATTGGTAGAATCTAATTTAAATCTTGAACTTCTAGAAAAGGCAAACGAGATTATGAATCTGACCAGATATTTGATGTCAGCATTTGGTGCTTTTTGACAGTGCTATGGACAAAGTTTAGTTGATGAAGGTTCAATACCTATCCAAATTCTTTGGGGTGCTAGGTGGTACTATTTTATTTCGAGTTCATAAATACTTTCCCAGGAGTCATCATCTGTATCCATCTGATCCTGAGTGAGAACATCTGGTGGTCAGAACTGGTTTGATAAAGGAAATCAATTAGAGTTAATGGCTTTTACCTGGTTTCACCTCATTACAGCTCTATGTGGAAACAGTTAAACCTGCATTAACTGATGTTTTAGTCCACTCTCTGTTAGCTGTTTCTGCTCTCTACCAACTCCTGAGGGAAATATCTGGCTCTTTAGCTGCTAAATGCTCCACTATGTTCACCAGCTAGTCTACAGCTAACTGTGTCTGTTTGCTGTTTGGTGCTGAGCAGGTAGTGTACAGTGGCTTTTTACAGCTTTTTCTCTGAAAACGACGCTATGAGAGCGCTGAAAGTGAACCAAAACAGTAAAGTTGCAGCCGGACAGATAAACAATGAGCTGAAACTCACTATAAAGCTCCGTAAAGCCGAGGGGAGCTGCAGAGTCACTGATAATTCTCTGTAGGTTCATCACTACAAGTGATGCCTGTTGTCATTTGATTATTGTTATCATAAAAATATAGATTACAGCTGCTTTAAGTGTCTGTATATTTTCAGATGAACCCTCTCATTCCAGCCTGCAGCAGAGGAAGAAAAGGAAGGGAGAGAGAAACATGTGAAAGGTGCGTGTGCTGTTGGGGGGATGGAGGTGGTGTATGGGGTTGCGGAGGGACGGCGGCGGGTCAAACCCAGCAGCTGCACTCTCTATAATTAGCCGTCGAGGTGGGCAGAGGCTTCTGTGCCATTAATCAGCGAACTCCCAGCAGCCAGCACCAAGAAAGGAACGCAGTGCCGTGTTGACTCTTTATCTGGAAAAGAGGTTTACGGAGCGAAAGCCCAAATATAGCAGCCAGCGCTGAGAGCCATGGCCCTGTTGCCTGGATATCCCTGCTGGAAGGTAAACAGAGGGGACGCTGGATTTGCCACGTCAATGAGCTGGCAGGAAGTAAAGGCCACAGGCAGGGAGGAGGGGGAGGAGGGGGAGGAGGGAGGAGGCGATCCCTTTCATCCAGGCTGATACTTTATAACCTGAGAGCAGCAGGCTGGGCTGTTGGCTGGCTGGGGAAGCAGTTTTACAGTAGAGCAGAGGGTTCAGAAGCAGCATGCACCTTATCTGGCCGACAGTTTTATTACGCAGCAGACGGAGCTGAGCAAAGCTGATATTGATCACATCAGACCTGCAGAGATAAAAGAGACAGGAAGCTCTCTGCTGCAGCATCTGTCAGCTGGAAACAGCCTCCAAAGTTACAGCACACAGGAGAGACTGTTAGGCCAAGAAAAGAGCTGATATTTTAACAAAAACACCTAAAATGACAAAATGTTTGTAGTTACAAAACTACGCTGACTACATGCAGTGAAAACCAGTATTTAAAGAACAGCAGAAGATCTGGATGATCTATATTATCGAGTGCCAACCAAGATCTTTTCCCCTGGTGTCGGTGCACCAGCCAAGTGTGTCTGAGCGCCGTGACTTTGTCTGCAGATAAACAAGATCTTGCCTGAAAGGTCACCTTTACGGTTTCCTGGTAACGTGTCAGAGAAGTGCAGCTGAGACACAGCAGCAGGGGTTAGAGGACAGAGAAATATTTAACATTTTGAAACAAAAGTCATTATAGAAAATCTTTTCTGTTATTCTAATATCTATTTACAGAGTACGCCAAGTCTGAACTCACATCCTTGGCTGATATTTTTGGGAAATCTTACTGATATTTTACCAACATTTTCCAGACAACTTTCTGATATTTTTTCAGATGTTTTACAAATTTTCTTTTTTTTTTTTTTTTTAGATATTTGAACTCCAACAGAACACAAAACATTAACTTTGTATTTTGGACATCATCATTCTTGCTGACATCACAGGGGTTAAGGTGATTTACAGGTGAACCAATCTGGCAGCAGCAAACCAGATTTTGACTACAAGACCAAAGTCCAGGCATGCTGGGAACCTTTCTACCTCAAGTTCAGGTACGTCAGCTCCCAAAACTAAATGGGCAGAAGAAGAACTCTTGAACTGTTCTTGGCTAAATGTGGACTTTGGATTGTGACAGTACTCAGGCTGTGACTGATGATGTTTAATGAGAAAACAGACTGAGAGAGGCCTCATGTTTGCAAACTGACTTTGAATTGAAATAAAATACATCACAGAGGAGACACGGGAGCGCTCTCATGACAAAAGCTTCCCCTTCACTGCCATTCACTTGCTTTCTTGTCCTTCATGTTTTGGCTTTTTATTACTCAAAGCTTTGATTAAAGTTACGAAGATAAAACGTCTGCCTGCCTCATCCATCCGGCCTGTGGAGCGTCAAAGTTTTGGCAGAGTTTTTTCGTCTTTCCCCTCTAAGCCTCCTTGTTTCATCTGCTTTTTGGCAAAGAGATCTTTAAAGAGAAGTGCTGCCATCCTTCCGGCCCCTCTGTTTAGCCTCAGCTTTGAGCGTTAGCTTTTAAATACAGTGTGGTTTGTGCTGCGCAGGGCGGAGCTCGGCTCTCTGCCGTGTTGGGGGGCCCGGCTTGTCTTCCTCAGATCTGCTTTGTAATTAAATATCCCCCACAGCAGCATGGGTACGCTTAAAGGAGGGAAGAGCTGCTTTCCTGCGAACCTTCCTCTGGTAAATGTGTAACAGCTGCTCTGCATTTCAACCAGGCTTACTCAATATTTGGGTTGTTTCCCAAATCAAAGTACAACCTTTAAACCCTCCTCCTCCTCCTCCTCCTGCAGGCCGCTGCTATATTTGATCTGTGTGCTGACGTCAGCACGGCCACTCTTATCTTCACTTTCACGAGCAAATGATAAAATCTGTTTATATCATTTGTTTATCATGGAGTCAGTGTTGTCCTGAGGCTCTCCTTGCTGTTTAGGAAACATGAACATTTGAGTTTTTAGGATTTACAACAAAGATTTAAAAGGGAAAACTGAGCAGAAGCATTTAAAAACCAAGAAAACTCCTGTTCTGTACATGAAAAATCTTAACTCACAACTTACATTAAACAACTTCAGTAAATAAAGCTCACAAATGCCTTAACCATCTATCCACAAACCCCTTACTGTAAAATAAGGTCTCATCAAGTTCAATCAAGGGTTAGAAAGTCAATGGAAGAGGGTTTGGTCTATTGAGGATTGTTTTAGTAGTTTTACCAGTTAAAGCAAAACTACAAGGCAAAAAGTATGTGAGCATTCTTCCACACCAAACTGAAAATCATTGGGTGGCTTTGTACACCAGAGTCATGTTGGCAGGAAAATGACACACACTGTTACCATAAATACTGAAAAATATGAGAAAAGTCAAGCTTTCAAGAAAAAAACCTAATATGGCATACTGGGAAGTATGCTAATAAGCTAAAAATGTTTGATATAATAAGTTTGATATAATAATTCAACTATCAGTTGGACATTTAGTCCAACTCAATTTGTTACTATAAGACTGACCTGATTATAAGTTCTGAAAGTGAGTTTAAATTGACTTGAAAATGACAAACTTAGCTAATTACATTGATTTAGTAAAGGTAACAGTTGGCAATGTTCCATAAATCACAATGTGACGTTTTTACTTTTGGTTTGTGTTCACATTAAACAAACAAACATATAATGTATTAATTAGTGAGCTAAAGGTGGATTTTGTTACTCTCTAACAGAGCCAGGAGGCTAACTACAGCTAACAGCCCGTTAGCTTAGTTCAGCGGTTTTCAAACTGTGGGAGAGTTGAAGGGGTCAAATCTGAACACACAGACATGATACACATATTTATAGATTCAGTGTGACTCACACTTTCCAAGGATATTATCTCCAATTTCATGATAAATAAACATCCATAAATCACTCTTAATCGTAGAAAACAGACCCTCCTTATAACTGCAGCAAACCTGCGAATCATCATGTTTTTAAGTTTTCTTCAATATCAAAGTAGTGATAGTTGTCTGTGTATCCATGGTTACACTGCAAACAGGAACAGAGAACAGCTAATTTGGCAGACTTTTAATGGAGACTATTTGACCAAGATTTAAACAATTTAAAAAAGGGGCTTGAATTGTAGCCTCTTAGCTTAGTTAAGCTAACGGTCTGCTAGCTATAGTTTCATATTTACCGTACAAACATGAGAGTGGTGTCAATCTCCTCTAACTCTCTGCAAGAAAGTGATTAATTACATGCCCCAAAATGTGGAAGAATTCCTTTAATATAGCTGATTACATCTTACAGTGTTTAAAGTAAAAAAAAATTGTTTTTCCTGCATTATCAGAACTTTCTCACTTTGTACCAAATCATAGCTAATTTTAATCAGGACTCACACAACTTCAGTTTCTTATTTATACATTCATAGTTTGTCGTCTTAACAATTTATAATCCTTATTCATGCTAATTAATCCAAGTGTGTGTTTTTTCACTGAAGTACTTGTCTAAAATATCATTGTATACTGATTCCCCCCTCAGTGTTAAAGGTTTAGACCAAAGTATGTGGACATTTCACTTTAATTTTAAAATGAAATGTTTTAGAGCATTATAAGGATTACATCATGCATTATAGGGATTGTAAAAAATTGTGTTTCCTTGTATGACAGAAAGAGTCTTATCCTTTAAATCGTGTCCCTTTGTTCTTGTTTCTGAAGCTTCTTCTGTGATTGGTTGACCTTTACTCTGTGGAATAAACACAAATCTTATCTGGGAATTACAACATACTGTATACCATGTTGCAATATCTGTCTACTGAGAACTGAGTGTATACTGTGTGTATGTGAGTGCACACTGAGCTGTTATTCAGACAAAGTCCAGAGTGGAGTGAATGTGCATGCAGGGTCAGGCTTTGGTTAGTTGTACAACAGCGAACACGTGGTCAGAGACAGTTCACTGCTCTTTACAGATGATTTAGCTCTATGTTGGCCCACTAACACTGTGTAGAGCACATTTAGCCAAATGTCAAACTGTTTACACCAGTGGAAAGCAAATAGCGGCCCGTGGGCCAAATCTGGCCCCCCAACAACAATATTTGACCCTCTAACAAAAGTTTTCCTTTTTATAGATTACATCAAATCTTTTACATGACGTTTCATAAATCTACAATAGATAACGATGTAAACACAAGTGTATGAGGCAAGGATTAGCTTGTTATTTTTCTCATAGTTTTCTTATAATATTCCTAAAAGTAAACTAATCATAATGGATAAGTACGTTTTTCATAAAAATCTGACTTTAAAGACCCAAACTCACTAAAAGCAAAGATTGATGCGTGTAATTTGATGCTCCTACGGTGCACTAACCTGACGCACCAGATTGTTTGTTACACAGAACCATCTGAGAAGTCGTCCATGGAAACTGGAAAAGTTGCACTACCACGTTCTACAGTAGCCCAGAGCAGACAAACCAAACACTGGCTCTAGAGAGGGCTTTTTGGTTCTCCTACACACTTGGAAGGTGGGGGGTGGGGGAAAGTATTCAGTTAGTTGCAATCTGCAACCTCACCAATAGATGCCACTAAATCTTACACACTGGTCCGTTAAAACACATTATTACACGGTAATGTGGGCTGATACCACATTGAGAGCTATGCTATTGTCGCTAACATGCTAACGCGCTTAACGCAATTAGCATCACATCTTTTGCAAACCGCATAAAACTGGTACAGTATTAACAATACACACACTTGCATTATCTACTGTAGATTGCAATAAGTCTTCATTCAGGTGATATAACTCTGCATTAACAGACATCACAAACATTTCTGTTGTCTTCCGACATGCTTTCGTGGGCTGGCATGCTAACGCACTAATCACGATTAGCACCACACTTTTTGCAAACTGCATCAAATTGGTAGAATGTTATAAATACAAAGACATGCATTTACCTTCTGCAAATTGCACTAAATCCTATATCAGGTGATGTAACTCTCCCATTAACTAAAGTTATTCTGCTGAATAGCTGCGTCTGCTTTCCCTCCGTTATATCCTGCAGCTGCATCTTGTAGTTTTACCTCTACACAAAAGACTAAAATTCAGATTTAAACACCAAATAAGAGCTTACTTAGGTGTCTTTAGGAGAATATAATTTCTGGGAGACTCCATACACAACTGACCCTAACAAAGAATCAGCACTGCCAGCACAAGTTCAACCTGGTTCTGGAGCAGGGCGGTTCATCAGGAACTTTTGATATAAGCTTTTTGCAAAGCTTTTTGTAGACTATTAAGTTAGAAAACAATCTACAGCTAAAGGATGTTCATATAATATAATAACATAATTGCTAATAATCGCTTTGAATGACTCACAAGTGATTCATAATATATAAACAAATCATTAATTAATCATCTAGCCCTCTAATGATTTGTTTATGAAGATTTTTCACAATTAACTAATAATTTATAGATCACTTACAATATATTTGTGATATGTTAAGATAGCATTAGTTCATCATTAACTGATGTCTTATAAATTACTTAGTACTGATCGTTATTATAAAGTGTTACAAACTAAACATGTTAAAAACATATTAGGCTTTGTTTTATATGTTGGGCCCCCAGTAAGCCGTAACTTGCTCATTGTTGAACCGAACTCCTGCCGGATGAATGCAGGCCTTTACAAATGTCCCAGAACGCTTCCCTGTGGAGCACCAGAGCTTAGAAAAACAACCTGATTTCATCCCTGTGAGCCAAAAACTGTAGATTTCCCCCCCACCCTCCAGAGAGGAAGCACTGGATTAACATCCAGATGAGGAGACACGTGTCGCTGCTGGCGCTGGGAAAGAGATTCCCCATCTGACTGGCAGTCAGCTGATAGCAGGTGGATAAATGCAGGCAGTGTGGAGGCAGGGAAAACCAGGTCACCGCTGCTCTGAAACAAGGACACACATTTTATTTCCCCCCCCTGCTCCTGTTCCAAAGCAGAGGGGGGGAAACGACTGGAAAGCTGGATTTATAGTCTGGGTTATTTTCATTGGAGTCATGAGGTTTCCAAACTGCTGCTCTTCCTCGTCATGCTCCAGCAGTATGTCACCTCACTGACATAAATGTCCACAAACCCAGAGGGACTTTAAATTACCGCAGTCTGAGTGGAAGAAAACACCTCCACTTTAAAAACGTCACCTTTTCTTTTATTTATTTTTCTTTTGTGGTGATGGTAAACTCTTAAAGAGGGCACATCATTAGTCAACATATCTTTGCTCCCAGTTTCAGGCAGCACGCATCAACATGACATACGTCAGTGTCAGCACCAACTGCTACAACATGTGGTTTATTAAAAGTGAAAAGATTTTTGGGGGGGTTTCAAAGAAAGAACAGATGTGCTGAAAGTCGCACAGCCTCTTCCTGAATCTAACTCATTCAGTTCAGTTACAGGCACATATTTAACCTGATTTCTCTAATGTAGTTAAAGGTGCAGTGTGTAGAATTTAGTGGCATCTAGCAGAACTGATTTGGCAGAAATGAATTATAATAAGGATGTTTTAATTAGTGTATAATCACCTGAAAATAAGAATCATTGTGTTTTCGTTGCCTTAGAATGAGCCTTTATATCTACAGTGGGAGCGGGTCCTCTTCCATGTAGCCACCATGTTTCTACAGTAGCCCAGAACGGACAAACCAAACACTGGCTCTGGAGAGGGCCTTTCGTGTTTTTCACGAGTTTTGCAGCCACCGCAGGTGGCAGGGTATACAGGGTATACATTTTGTTGCAATCTGCAACCTCACTGCTAGATGCCACTAAATCCTACACACTGGTCCTTTAAGATTTCTTGGCATTTTAACTTATTATTTAATCAAACTGCTTTTTAAATATGTCATTTAATCATAAAGGTGAGAAATCTAATTTCTCGGCAGCTGTATGTAAATGTGGGTTTTACAGTGCAGGTAAACACCTTCTCTGACTTCCTGCCTTCCGGTAATCTGTTTTTTTGTGTGTGAACATCATCAGTGTTAAACTTGATTGAAAATAAAAGCTGTAAACATGTTTACATGTAAATGAGCTCAGTGCACAAATATGAGAATATGTTCAGACATGACCATAAACAGGAAGTAGTTTTATATTGACACAGTATGGTAAAAAGTAAAGGTATGTTCCTGCTTGCGTCCACTGTTGTTGCTGTTTCAGCTCATGCTGACACAAATCAGCTAAATCTGACAGAAGTTATTTCAAGGGTAAAATAATAAAAGCTGCAAATTACATCTATAATAAATATATAACTGATTTCAGGTGTGATTGGTTACCATATCAAGGTTTTTCCTTTCTTTCCTGGTTGCTGTACTTTTACCTGAACTCTACATTACCTTCTTGTCTCTCGCTGCTGGCAAAGTGTTTCTACCGAGCGCAGTGTCACTTTAAGGTACTTCAGCCTAAACATGGGAGCTGCTGATTGGGTCACACTCAGTTTTGCCAACTATTTTCAGTGGAAAGTAGCTGAAGCCTCCTCGAAAACCTGCTAGATGATGTCGCGTGTTAATTTGAATATAACTCACTTCATTACGTAACCATATACATTTTTTAAAAATGGAAGTAAAGAAAAAAAAGTAAATCTAAACTTAACTGACTATAACTAGTAATTTCAATGGCTATTATTGTTTTTTATTATTTTTCAGTTGCTATTACATCAATATGCATCTAAATCTACCTTCTAACTGAAATAGTGAAGTTAAATCATTTAGAACAAAAACAAAGGAGAAGGAATTTCTGAGACAAGCAATTGCAATCAGTGATTGGTCGGCACACACATTCACATCTTGTGTGGCTGATGATTGGTCGACTGAACAGGCGGCTCAGTCCAGAGCGAAATTTGAGTTTATTCACTAAGAAATATTGGTGACTCTCTTCAAGAGAGAGGATTTAAGGTCTCCACAGAAAGTTGCTTTTTTGAAAAAAATGCCACTAAAGGAGTCTTAAAAGTGACCAAATCTAGCGAGAAAGTCACAAAGTTGGCAACACTGGTCACACTGGGTATGGCGACCCCTGCCATCATCACATGACACACAACACACATTTTTACACATACACAATCATTGAAAAAGAAGCAATGTTTTAATGGCGTAGACATTTTTCTGAGCAGCACAAACCCCCCGAAATGACTTTCTTATTATCAGGATTTGATCTATTTGGCCCAATAACATTAGAAAGTCTAGAGAAGCATTTGATTAAATTATTATTATTATTATTTACTTCTATCAGTTTAACTCTCCACAATTGATCAGATTAGTGTGAAAAATAAGACTTTTTACTCATTTTGGCAACAATTTACTTTAACACCACTTTTACCATCTAGTATAGTATTATAATTGTTTATAACACACTATAATGTATATACGTGGATATAAGGGCATCTTAAAATGTTTATTAATGTACAATATCTTCAACGCTTATAACTTCTCTTATAAAGACCTATTTTATATAATTACATCTCATCTCATTCATTATGTGTTTATATGCCTGCATCCTGTTACGGAGGCTGAGTTAAATGGAAGAGTTAAAATTTGGTGTTAACTATTAATTAAATGTTTATATGCTGCTTATAAATTCAAAATAGGTGGAAGTGAGTTCAAATAAAGTGTTACCAGAAAATTTGCTGTGTTGTTTGTAATTAACTGCAGCTGTTTGGCTCTTGGGGAGCTGGTCAGAGGTCACAACACCAAGATAATATTCCTCTTCAACCTCCAATCCATATTTCTCTTCTCTGAAGGTTTTGAAGGAGCTTTCTTCTTCTTCTTCTTCTCCTTCTTCCTCTGCATGATTAATGTCGTCCTCTGCCACCACACCCCACTGCTGTCTATTTTTAGACGCCCATGTCAGGGAGTGCCAGCATCCTTTGTTGGCCACAATTCACATGATGGATGAAATCATCTCAAAATCCTCCTCCTCCTCCTCCTCCTCCTCCTCCTCCCCCGCCTCCTCCCTCCATCCCCTCACACATTCTCTATTTCCCTTCTCTCTCCCCGCCCGGCTCTGATATCACCATGAACTGGGGCAGAGAAAGCCTCCACATTTCATCAGGGAGGAAGGAAACAAAAACATAGAACTGCCTGAGCTGCCTCAGTGTTAAATCCCCAAAGTGGATTTTGAGTGATGAAGAGGAGGAGTGACAGTGAGCGTGGGAACAGATTTCAAAACAAAGAGAACTCATTTTTATTAGCAAAGATCAATGGAAAACAAATAAGTAGGCTTCAATCATTTGTTTAATGTTCTGCATTTTTGTTTGCCTGTTAAATGAATTTTTTCCCTGCTGCTAGCCGTCCGATGATGCCGTCCGATGATGCCGTCCGATGATGCCGTCCGATGATGCCGTCCGATGATGCCGTCCGATGATGCCGTCTGATGTGTTCATTAGTGTCACACAACTATATCATTTTGTGTTGATGTTCTCTGGATTGTAGTTGCAGTGGACAGGTTGAAATGCTCTGAAGAGCGGGTCAACTGTAACAGAGCGAAAAGAAAACCCTCAGCTTTTTTTGTTTTTTAATTATAGAGGCACATACAAGTGATTTAAGAACATTTTGGCATTCATCGTCCTGAAGACAGTCTGCCTTTCATCATCATCATGGCTCCAAATGTACAGAGAGGGTTTTTACATTTTCTGATTTTTATTGGTATATTTTGGTGCAGCAGCTTCTACATTTCAATAGTTAGTAAACTTCTCTCAGTCCGACAGCTGCCTCTGTGTCTCTCTGCAGCTCTCTGTCCAGCATCATGATGTGTTGCAGGTTCAGTGTCTTTGTCATTGCATTTAAAATTAAACCAAATTCTCACATTCTCATTACAAGGGTATATATCATAAACAATTTTAAAATGGACTTCTTTCATACACGTGAAGGTAACTACTGTGTTACTGTGAATAAGGCTGAGTGCAATCAAAGCGCTGCTTTGTTGTTATTTTCAAGTGTAAAGATGCTCACAGCGCCAAAAGACAGACGTGATGGACAGTCGACTGGCAGGAGGACAGCAGCTGCTGACCTTCTGACCTTTAACCTTTTCCCTTGTAACCCCCACCAGCTACATTCCTGCACCTCACAGTGTCACTGATGGTGTCATCACTTTGCAGACGTGCACTTTTTGCATGTGTGAGCTGAATATGTAACTGACACACTTGTACAAAGCTCTGTATGTGTTATGTAACCACACAAACACACACACACACACACACACACACACACACACACTGTATATGCATCCACATGTGAAAGTGTCCTGAACACTGGATCACATGCACTGTGTGTAGCTGCTGTGTATAAGCAGCCTCTCTCTCCGTGTTTCTCTTCTGCCTCGTCAGCGGCGTTTTATCTGGCAGTGCGGCGGAAGCGGAGACATGTGTTTCTAATCCCGCTGCAGGTCACAGCCAATCAGCCGGCCCGACTCTGATTGTTTCAGAGGCTCTGACACAGTAAACACAGACACAGCGAGATGAAGCGGGTGTTTACCCCACAGCTTGTTTCACTTCATGTCTTTTTTTTTTTGGAGCTGCGTCATGTCAGGCAGACATCAAAGAGGCTGCTAGTTTTTCGACCTCCATCACCTCTTTTTGTTTCTCAGGTGACCTCTTCACTTCCTGCCCAACTGGAGCTGGGACATAATCACAAACACATCATGTTGGAGATTAAACCTGATTGAAAAATGTGAAACCCACACATCAAAAAAAAGGTTTTTAGTATTTTGTGTTTTATTGTTACTTTAATTGTTTTGCTTGTGTTCTTATATGTACTGCCACCTTTCCCTCATCTTAAATTGTGATAATATTGCTAATATTAATTTTAAATTACGTTGTTGTTGACACAGTGAACTGAGCTGCCTCACAAATTCTGGTTGTTCTGTGGTCATTTATAGTGAGTGAAGTGAAATGAAGACGTGAGCTAAAGTTAACTTATATAAAGTGAATTTAAGTGAAATGAAGTGAACCAAAGTGAAGTGAACCTAAATGTGTTTAAGTAATCTAATATCTGCACATGTAGTTAGCTGTAACACCTGAACACTACATGAAAAAAGCGCGAGACAGCAAAGAAGTCTAAACAGTTTGCTTAAAGAGATAAATGGATAATAGATAGCTAAATTAATGGCAATGCTTTAAATTGCTAAAAGTAACAGATATGGTTAAAATTGTTAGCTAAACGTAACAGAGAAACAGTTGGAGTGGTGGACTTACAAATGCAAACTTGAATAAACCAAACTAAACACTGACAATTCATTTGTCTAAAAATATTGTAACGATATCCACATGTATATAATTAATAGTGTTAAATAACATCTAGTTTAATTCAAATGAACAGGTGTAACGTGCTGCGTTGGAGGATACGTGAGGACATCAGGGAACCACTGACCTAAACTATGACACCCAGGTGACAGACAAGCAGAGTTTTCATGAGAGATTTTTTTCCAGCAACACTTTGCTGTTTGAAACGTGGTAGTTTGTATGAGTCAACAGTAAGAGAGGTAAAACCTGCAGAGGCAGAAGAGGCTGACGGTGATGGACAGGCGTGGTCCGGTACTCCTGCTGTTATGTAACCGCCCGCCAGTGAACACAACTTCAGCTGAATTTTCAACATCCTCACTGATCAAAGGCTCGTTCCTGCTTTCTGCTGCTGCTGCAGGCTGTGAAATATGAATTTATTTCTCCTCCCACACTTCGTCCATGCATACCAGTCTGACAGCTCCTACTATCATCACTGTGTGTGTGTGTGTGTGTGTGTGTGTGTGTGTGTGTGATGGTGTGTTGTATGGCCTCTGGCTGCAGCTGAATATATCTTCCAGTTTCCAGCTCAGAGCGTTGTGTTTCTAAACTTTGGTTGCTCTTCTCGTGTCGAGTTGTGTAAGAGCTCCGGCCCACACAGCCGAGAAAACCAACCGCTGAAGAGACGAGGAAGGAGACGGACGGCTGTGTTTGATTTCTATCGCAGTTAAAGGAGTAATCCGCAAAACCCAAACTTTTTCTTATTTCATCTACTAATTCTTACCTACCCATGTTTGCCTGATGAGCATTCATCTAATATTTTAGTCAGAGGAAAATATCTCAACATCCATTAACCTCCTATAAGGCAAAAGTTTGCTTTTGAATCCCTATTGACCCCTAATATATATGACAGTACTTGTTTTAGTCATTTTTTAAGTGAAAAAATTCTCTGGTAGCAGCTTCTCTCCAGTTTCCATGATAGTAAACTCAACATCTGTGTGTTTCCGACTGTTGCTCAGACAAAAGAAGTCATCTAAATTTAATCTAATCTCATCTAAAATAGACTTCACTGCTGCTAATTTATCATTTATTTGAGATTAATCAAATGATATAGATCCAAACTGGAGGCTTTTTTACTGTATGTGTGTGATATCTGTGCATTCTGGTTTGTCAGAGTTATGATTTTGGAGATTAAGGGGCTCAGAGGATGAATGCTTTCGATTTTATGACCCCATGACCTTTCCTCTACCTCCACTGTCAGGACAAACTTGATATTTTCAGCTCCACTACTGGTAAGACTCTAAGAACAGTTCAATCATCAGTATGTCCTGTACATTCATACTGTGGGTTGTAATGAAGATTGCTGAAGTTTAAAATAGTTTCATAGTTTTCTAATTACTAATTATGCAGTGCAGTGCATACGCCAGTCCTTCCCAGAGAAGTGACATCATATAATATGACTTTCTTTCGTTTTATAATGTGATTTTGCTTTATTAGAAGGTGGAGGGTTGGGTGGATGGTTAGATAACCAGCTTGCAAAAAGCTGCCAACTGGACATTTTTACCGGCACGTGTGGGCATTTTGACGGGGAATTGTAACGTCACGTCCAGCATTTTTGACATGTTTACCATATTTTAGTGTTTTAACCCAAACCATGATCTTTCCCTAAACCTAACAATGTGGTTTTTCTGCCTAAACTTATCCAACAGAGTTAAATGACACGTGAAAAGGTTGAAAACGCGGCGTACACGTTGCACGTATTTTTAAAGTGTAAACCTGTGTTATTTGCCATTCGGTGAGACTGGGCTGAATTATAACACTAATTAGTTTCATTAGAAAATATAACAAATGTTATGTTTTTGTTAAAGTTTTAATAAATGTTGAATCACTCTGTTGCTTCCTGCTTACATTTTAAAACCCTCCCCTCTGTGTGACACATTACATTTCACTTTCTCTTGAAAAAAAAGACACAGATTCTTAATATATTCAGCTCTAAGTCAGTTTCCCAGCAGGACGAGGCGAGCTTTAACACGCAGCATCCACCTGATCCCGTCCTTTCATTCACTGATTCACTGAGTCCTCCCGCAGGCGGGGCAGGATTTCCACCGTGACCCGGACAGCTTCACATGCTCTCATCTCTTTCCCAAGCTAAAAAAAATCCATCCCTACTCTAATAACAGCCTGTGCATGGTAGCTAAAATCCCCACAGAGATGTCTCTCCCTCTGTCATTGTTAGCTGTGAACATCTGGTTCCCAGCCATGATTCATTTCATGGAGGAAGGACTGGAGCGTTTCCCTCCTCCTCTTCCTCCGTCGTGGTCGGGGATGGGATCGGCTTTTGTGGGAAGGGGAAAAAACTCTCTGGTGTCAGCCTCATGGAAAGTTATCAGGCAGGCCAGGGGCAGGATATGTTTAGATGGTGGCAGTGGTGGTTTGGGGAGGAAGAGGGGGAGTGCATATTTGTGAGAGGGGATGTTTGAGTCCGGGCGCTTCACCAAGAGAGAGAGCGAGCTGGAGGGAGGAAGAGGAGGAAGATGAGGAGGGATGAGGTCTGCAAAACCAGCAATTCAAGAAAATAACTTATTTTAGGATTATTTAATCTTATTCTTTTTCCTAAGATTACATATCTGAAAGTTACTGGTTTGGATTTTTCTTTGTCAGATACTGAATCTATTTATAGCTCAAGCTGACTGAAAAAAGTCTGAAAAGTGAACGAAGAAGAAAGTTTTGCTTATTTTACACAAGAATCAGATTTCACAGGATAAGTTTGATGTTATTATGTACTCACATGTCCATACGTACATTATAGGTGGCTGTTATCATTCCTCCTCTCTAAGGCTGCAACTAACCATTATTTTCATTATTAATTAATCTGCAGATTATTTTCCAGATTAATCATTTTGTCTATGAAATGTCAGATAATACTTTAAAAATGCCTGTTTTAACTTCCCACAGCCGTAAGGCGACGTCTTCAAATGTTTTGTTTTGTCTGATCGACACTCGATATTCAGTTTGCTGTCATGTACGACGCAGAAAAGCTTCAAATCCTCACAGTTAAGAAGCTGAAACCAGCCGAACAGTGTTACAGGAGTTCAATGCTAAATTGGTGGAGTACTGTTTTAATGATAGCTGCCATGCGAGGATATTTTAGAAAGAAATCTTTCTAAAAATGTTGGCATCGGACATAGAAAACATTGTTGTTGGATATAATCCAGAGTTTTGCAGAATTGCACAATATCAAAGTTCTGTCTGGCAGCAGGGTTGCAATAACAGATCAAATTTGCTTTGTGAGATGGAGACTCTGTTTGCAGTATTAACATTTCACCCATTTACTGAGCACTTCATACAGCATACAGTAATGCAAAAATGCATTATTGTGCCGGTCATTATTCCCGTAAGTGAACATATCCAGATGATTTGTTTTGTCAGAAGCACAAAGATGTTGAGTTTACTGTCACAGAGAACTGGAAAACTAGCAAATATTCACATTGGAGAAGCTGCTAAAAGAGAATATTTTGGATTTTTCTTCTTCTTTCTTTCTTTAAAATTGTTGCCAATTAATCTTCTGTCTGTCGACTAATCGATTAATCATCTAAGTTCAATCATGTGTGTATAGTGGAGATCAACAGAGGCTCAACATCAGTAATACTGATAGAAAACTGATGACTGTATTTCACAGATCTGTTTCTCAGCACTGTACAGAAACCTGAAAGTCAACAACAAAAAACATTCTTATTGTCCTACTGGATTGTGTACTGTAATCGTTTTTGACTCATTTGCTGGTGTTACTTGTTTTCATTTGTTTTTAAATGATATTTAAATGTTATTCTTGTTTTACTGACGGGTGAGTCGGCTTTGGGACTCTTGAATATATTTTGGTCGACACAGAATCTTACTGTACTGTTGACAAAAATGAAGACAGACTGGATGTTGACAGTTTGTCTGCAGCGGATCACAAGTCTCTGCAAGTTGATTTTCACAGAAATATATTGAAACCAGTGGCTGCCAGCAGGGTAGCAAAAAATTTAAAAAATGACATTCATCAGTCCAATCCGCAGACCTGATGAAGCTCGAGTGTGTTTTCTTCTCCTGTGTATCCTCACAGAGCCCGGGCACACAGACTGAGAGAGCTTTTTCCTCCTGCAGAGAAAACTCAAAGTGAGAAAGCGTCTATGAGGAGGAAAGCCAAGCTTCCACTGTGGTCGACCTACTTTCACCAGGAGCCAACCTCCATCGAAGGGAAAATGGCAGAAATATGGAAACCGAGCCTCAAACGCTGCACTCAGTTTGGGTTCAGAAGCACTTTAAAATGGCATTTAAATTGCTCTAAATATGGATGTGTGGGAGCTCAGAAGTCTTTCTGGGGTTGTGTGCATATTTTACTTCATGCTCTGTGATTTGATTCCAGTTCAGGTTTTAACTCACCACTTACACTGGAGAAAAAAACACTTCAAAAACTTTTCAGGGATTTAGGAAAATATCTTTTTCTTCCAGAATATTTTCTTAAGTTGCAACTGAAGAGTTTCTGAAGACTGAACGTCACTTTAAAGAGTAACTTAACACCAGGCTGAAAAGCATTTATTTTCTCTGCCCTGGTTGATAGTTTGAAGCCGGCATCACTGCCGGGTGGGGCAGTGATTGCACCTGTAACCACGCTCAACAGTGATGTCACACAGTCCTGGAGTACACCTGTACATCACTGCAGCGAGGTGAGAGGTCAAACCACTGGAGGTCAGAAAAAGGAAGATGTTCAGGTGCTCTTTGAAGACTAAAACCTGTGAGTGGCTCCTGATTACTGCAATTTCCATCACACTTAACACTAAACCCTGACTTTCAGTGTTGCTGGGTAGACTGGTGGCTATTCTTAACCGAAGGTCCAGTGTGAGTGTATACTGTAAATAACATCACCATACATCCACCACCTGACTGTAAACCTCCAACTGTGTGTGTGAGCGGCTTTTTCTGGATACATGAAGTTATATTTAAAACAAATATCTGACCCCGACACAGTGAAACCTAAAACTAATTTTACCCATAGCACGCACGCACACACACATACACACATTTCTGTACTTGTGAGGACCCTCATTGACATAACACACTCTCTAGCCTTTAACCTTCACCCTGTAATCAGGTCTGAAGCCTCAAACAGCAAAAAAAAAAAACAAACCAACTTTGAAGAGGTGAGAAACAAAATGTCCTCTTGTCCAAAAGTCTTTTTGTCCCTTCGTTCATCTGATTCTTCACAAATTTCCACCCTTTGAAGAAATGATGTCTTCAGCTTCCCAAATGTCCTTCCTTTACAAAAAATGTCTTTTCTTACCAAAAATGTCCCAATCTGCCTAAAATATCCTCATTTTTGCAAAATGTCTTTTTTTTTGCATTAAAAAAACCTCACTTGCCAAAAATATGCTAACTTTTCACAAACAAGTCCTCACTTTTTATCATCCTTGCTTTTCAAAAATGTCTTTTTCAGAAACATCCTCACTTTGAGTCAGTTTCTTTTCTTTGAGTTTCTTTTTTCCTCGCTATTTCAGTAGCTGCTGGATCATTTTTTTCATCATTTTAAATGTTGTGTTCTGTAAACTTCCTCGAGTAAACAGTGCCTGTTTACTTGTTTGGCGCTCTGCCCTACTTTAATATCATAGAGGAGAAGCTGGTTTGTTTTCTTCTTTTCAAAATCAGGCCTGTGTCAAATGCTCTCAGCTTAATTTTGTCCTCATTTCTTTTGCTTAAAACATAAACACATATCAATGAATAAATAAATATGGATGTACAATGCAAACACGAAAGGCTCAACCAAAATAAGCTCTGGGGAAATAATCTTAACTGCAGAGAAAGAGGCTGCTGTTGTGTTCAAAGTGGTCATCATCAGACTCTGACTCTGACCTTCAGGCTCCTGAGTACTCCAGCTGTTTGTGCCATGAATGTGTGCGAGGAGCATCAGTGTGTTTTTAAGAGGGTCTAATATGAAAAGTGAGCGTCTCTAAGTCTACGTTTGGAGCTGTAACTGTCTCCCTGCTCCTCTACCTTGATGCAGATTGGAGTTTAAACGATAGGCTCACAATTTTTTAAGTGTGTGTTAAACAGCAGTCAGGTGTCCATATGAACAGTGAAAGAGGTTTTCCTCGCTGTAATCATTCCTCCTGTTCATACTGGATATTAAAAGATCCCCTTCAAATGTGCTTTAATGGAAGTGATGGAGGCCAAAATCCACAGTGTGTCCACACAGTCATTTAGTGGAAATATGCGCTCTTTGTTTTTCCTCAGATATCTATAAAATAAATACTATTAGTATGTAATATGCAGTTGGCCCATTGCATGCTGGGATAGGCTTGAGGCCCTGTGTGACATTGCTCAGAATAAACAGGTATAAAGAAAATGGATGGACACATGTTGGAGACAGAGACCAGTTAAACAGCATGTTTAACAGGACGTGTTGTGTAAAATGTAAAGTGAAACTTTACTGTGGTCCATTCAGCATGCAGTACATAGGTTAAATCCAGACCAGTGATATTCAGACATGTCTGGACGTGTTTTTCCATCATCACCACTGGTGCATGCGTGTTTCTGTTTTTAACTGGGTCTCATACTAATATTCATGCTGGCGTGTGACTGTGCATCTGTACAGCTGGCACAAACAAAGCGAGATGGAGGCAGCGACACTCGATCTCCACGTGTTTTCCTGTAGCCCGGAGCACATGGCCCAGTGTGCGTCCCCTGTATCGGGTGTCGCGGTAAGCAGAGAAGCCCGGCCTGAGTCTGTTATATTTAGACCGGGGGGGTCAGCGCTGCCTTAACCCCCGCAGCCACACAACACGCTTCCAGCTCCGCCTCGGGTTACGAGCCGCCCAGTTTAGCACGAACGATGTCGGGGAACAGGTCAGGGAACATCGAGGATTTATGATGAGAGATAAAAATCATCGGGTGTTGCTTAAGGACACCTCGCTCTGCTCTATGTGACACTACGCCAACCCTAAAAAAGGGACAGGACGCACCGAGGCCGGAAACCCAATCAGGAGCGCGGGAATGGCTCCAACACGTTGACTAAGCAGAGATGGTTGGCATCCTGTCGCTGCTCAGCTGATACTGCCGAACAAACAAACTCTAACAAACTCCAAGATTCATAAATGTCCTGTGGAGCATGATGGGTAAATGACACATCAGAGAGATCATCTGAAAGTCCAAGGCTCCTTAAACATGGGGCTGTTTTCATTCCAGCCATTTCTTTCAGTTATTTTTTTACGTACTGCATAAGAATCAAGTAGGAAAGTATTTAAACTTGCTTATGTTTTGTTTTCACAGTGAAAATCAAATCTGCATTTATTTGATCCTGTTTATAGAGCTGCTGGGGCTGACAAAAAGCAGACCAGTCAAAGCCCAGAATCTGCCCAATTTTAATTTAGGAAAGGCTTTGTATACAGTTTGGTGCAAAGGTTTGAGGCACTAAAAGTAAAGTGAGGATGCTTTGAATAGTTTTTATTGATCAGTTAACTTGATCCAAAGTTGAGTAAACAGCAGAAACATAAAGTAAATCAGTATCTGCAGTGAGCAGCTTTGCCTTTAAAACAGCAGCAGTTCTCCTCGGTACACCTGCACACAGGTTTTCAGGTACTTGGCAGGTCGGTTGTTCCTGCATCTTGGAGAAGTTGCCACAGTTCTTCTGTGGATTTCGGCGTCTCAGCTGCTTCTGTCTCTTCATGTAATCCCAGACTGACTCCATGATGTTGAGATCAGGGCTCTGTGGGGGCCAAACCATCTGCTGCAGGACTCCTTGTTCTTCTTGTTGATGAAGATAGTTCTTTATGACTCTGGCTGGATGTTTGGGCTTGTTGTCATGCTGCAGATGCCTCCTGATGGTGCTGCATTATGGAGAAGAATCTAAACATCTAAAGTGCCTAAAAGATTTGCACAGTACTGTATAAATTATATTATGATTTCTATCATAATTTTTAATTATTATAACTATTGCTTTTGAGTTTGCCTAATGCAACACTCTCTGTAAGAAGTAGAAAAAATACTCAATACTCAACAAAAAATACTCAGTTTACTATAATAACACAAAGAAAAGCAGCAGACTCTCACATTTGAGAACCTGGAACCAACAACAATGACTTACATGATTAATCAATTATTAAAATAGTTGCCTTGACTTGTTCAATCGACTAATGTAGCTCTAGTTGGTTTATAGTGTCTGTAACACAAAATGAGCCCAAACAGGAAAACAACCTGTTTCTGTATCTGCGTACTATGAACTTCAACAACTTTGACTTTCAACAACTTTGAGATTTTGCCATCAGGAAGTTGTAACACCCTGTATTAGCTGTAATATGGTCCTGGGTCTTTAGGGGTTGATAGGTCAATATGATAAGTTACTAATATTACTGTGAGTCACAGTTGGATGTTTGGATTTTGGATTACAAAGTTTCCATTGTTTCACACTGAAATCCTGCCAACACATCAGACTTTATATCACTGAGCTAGTGTTGTGATTGACCTTCCCACAGGAGTTAGACTGATGAGTCTTTCCCTGGTGACAGGGTGGGGAGGTGGGGGGGTTGGCGGGGGGGGGGGGTTAATGATACGTGATCCTTTGATTGATCGAAGCAGCTCGACACTGTCGCCGTCCTCTTCAGTTATTGCTCCAGCTAGCGATTCCTTCAGAGGAAGCTGCTGACTCAGACGACCAGACGAGACTCCAGCAGCGTGGCGTCCGCAGGTTTCCTCCTCTGGACATCAGGCCACCAGACCGACCTGCGTCGCTGTGACTCTCCAGCAGCAGCAGGTCTGTCATTGATCTCCACAGACTCAGAGCCAGAATGCAGGCGTGTAATCTCTTAAATGAGAATTGATGGCGCTGTCAGAGTTGATGTTATCCCTGAGCGCTGGTGAAGCCTGCGTCTCTGGATGGAGCTGCCATTATTTTAATTAAAACCAGCGAGAGGAGGTGTGAGGAGGAATCGACAGAGCATGAAACACAGAGGGAACGCATCATTTTTATTTATTTTTTAAATTTGTATAGCAGAAACAAAGAGGATTAATGTTTAAAACCTAAAACCTCTCTGTGATTAAAACCAAAAGACGAGGTGATGTGTGAGAGCAGGACGGCTTCTCTTTTTTTGCTGTCAACAGGATAAAATGTGGACAAAAGGAGAAAATCAATGGCCTGTTCTGGGAAAAACACCAAAAAAAAATTCAAGAACAGTGATGCTGGTTTTCTGTCCGTCACGCTGTGAGATATGTCAACAACTATTAACATTTGTATAAAATTTGGCGGTAGTTATTCATGATCACCAGAGGATTATAGTTGAATATGTGGAATTGAGATCCAACTATTTCCCAGAAATTCTCTCCCAAATCTGGTCCAGTTTCAAGGTGTCAATGAGATTTTTAATTAAGTTTTCCAACTTCTGGAACAGAATCCAGAAGTTGTGGCTCTCTGTTGTGCTTCCATATGAAACAAGTCAATCCTCTGAGGGGGGGAAACCTTTTTAATTAGAGGTTTTCAGGTTACATCACACTCCCGGTATGTTGTTTGTTCTGTCCAACACTTTGTCACAGTGGATGGGAAGTGAAAGTAAAATATTGTTCTGCTTCAAACAAAAAGGTTGAAGTGATCTTGTTGTGCTGGACGATTCTTTCCCTCGTTTTAAGAAAAAAAGACTTGACAAAATAGACAAAAATGACTTGAAAAGAAGGAGAATTTTTGCAGGAAGGCCACATAAGCCGGCTCCATCACCGGCTGTTCAGGGAGGCGTTCAGCTGGTGAAAGCCTGGATACCAGCAGACGTTGCTGGGATGCCTTCGCAGGGCGACTGGGTGCAGGCTGGAGGGCTGTGGTGGGTGTTTGCCTCAAAATAGCCTCCAGTTCCTGCTCTGACCCCCAGCAACAGCCTGGTGTTTACATGCAAACAGCTCACACAGCGCCGGGTGACGACCTTTACTTTACCTTTTGATAGACACACACACATTCCTGTTCACACACACACACACGCACGCAAGCAAACACAAACACACACATACACATAAGAGACGTGATAAAACCTGTCAGCCAGCACATGTAAACATAAACACTCCTTCCACATGCATATGTACACAAACACACACACTGAAACATGACCAGGTGACACACACACACACACACACACACACACACACACACACACACACACACACCATGAGGCCTTCTAGGAGTTTGCTGACATGAAGAAGATCAGGTCAGGTCTCAAATTATAAGACTGGATTTCATTCCAGTGAAGTGTCTGAAAAGGTCAGAGGTCAAAGTTCACTGTTTACTGTATTTTCTTCTTCTATCCTGTCATACAAGGGAGACTCTCAACCATAGATGTTTAAACGATAATTCTGGTGATTTTCTATATTCTCTTAATGTCAACGAATCTCATGTTTGGAGCCAAAACAAAACAAAAAAAGGAAAATAAGGAAAGAAGTAGAACAGAAAAAGCCTTTTGGCTTCCAAAAAACATTACAAGTATTTTCATGATCTATTCAAGATTCAAATTCAACAGACATTTTTATTTTATGAGTAAATATGACGATGTTAGAGCCACTGTTGGTGTTGTGATTAAAAACTATATATATATATGTAATATTATTAATATCCTGTCCCGTCAGTAAAAGCAGGGTGAAGGGAGACTGATTTCCAAGTTACGGACCAGAGGAAGCAGAATTCATAACAGTTTTTATTGCTTCCTGTTCTTTCAGTAAGAAACATATTTTGAATTGTTTATTGGTGTCGGGGGATGCAGTAGATCTATAATCAGTATTAGAGCAGCTGTTATTGGGCTGCAGGTGTTTTCCTATAAACTTTCATTTTTTGTACATTGAACAGTTGAGATGCGTCTGTATCAGTAATTATCGTCTCTTAACGCTGACGCTGGAGTGAGTGAGGACGTCTCATCTGGTGAATAAAAGTTCCTCCGTCCTCACATCTCTGGGTGCTTTTCCTTCAGCTTTAGAGATGCTTCCTTCCACACTCCTCACCTGTTTCCTTCAGCTTGCTCCATTCCTTTCCTCCCTCTGCCTTCCCTTCCTCCTTCTTCTTTTTCCTTCCTTCCCTTCTATTATTCCTCTGTTCAGCCCTCCTTTCCACATTTCTTCCTTCCTCCCTTCCTTCCACTCGTCTGTCCTGAGGGATCTGGCCCACTCACTTTTTATTTTATCTCCTCCCTCCATCGCAGACATCCAGTGCTGCCAAATCTCTGTCTTCCTGGTTGGTCAGATAAGATACTCAGTTTGCCAGCAGCCCCGCCTCCCTCTGAATAACACGCTCTTTAATCTCCTCCGCCATCTTCCCTCGTCTTTCATCCCCCCCCTCCTCCTCCGCCTCACGTCTCGGGGTCCTCGCCGCACGCCGCTGACAGCCGCTCGCTTTCAAAACAGAGCCGGCCCGTCAGATCAAGTCGATCATTATTGAAGGAGACAGTCGCAGTGTTATCTCTGATGGCTGTGGACGGCAGGCGGCGAGGTGGTGGGTTTCATGGCGGCTTTTTTGACGAGACGGGGGATTTGTTGACGCGATCGACAGCGACGTCAGTTTTGACGAGACGCTTCTCCAATCTGGTTAAGTGTGAAGATGGATGATAAGGCTTAAAAACGTTCCTCTCTCCTTCTTCTTGTCACCTCGTGCGGGGTGAAACGAAGCGA
Organism: Scomberomorus guttatus; assembly: GCA_038419695.1. Lineage (NCBI taxonomy): Eukaryota > Metazoa > Chordata > Actinopteri > Scombriformes > Scombridae > Scomberomorus > Scomberomorus guttatus. The sequence goes on along the minus strand of CM076447.1, from coordinate 1,929,166 downwards.
CAGACTGTTTGACTCACTTCATTTTCTCCCCTCACTCTCTTTTTATCCTGCTCTCTCTCTCTCTCTCTCTCTAACTCCAAACTTTGTGGCCTACTTTTGCGGCGCTTTGAAAAATTGTCTTTGGCGAGGGTTGGATGAAAGTTGTCGGGAGGGAGGCGGGGGAGGCGATGGAGCGCCGGGCAGAGGAAGCGAGTGAAGGCTTGCCCCTTTATCTTCCTGCCCAGACCTCCATCATGTCTGACTCTCCCTCCCTGTTTCTATCTTTTCTCCTCTCTCTCTCTCTGTCTCTCTCTCTTTCTCTGTCTCTCTGTCTCTCTGTCTCTCTCATGTTGTGAGATTACTCATCGGCACAAATTCTTGCCTCTAGAATAAAATAACAACTCAGTTTTATGTGTCAGTCTACTTTGAAAATTTGATGAAACAGTCAGAACACAAACAGCCTCTTTGATGATGTTTCAGAGCTTATGGTGTATTTTCAGACCATTGAAAAGGAGGAAGGAGATATTTAGGAGTTTGTACTGTTACTAACTCTGACCTGGTCCTCCAGATGTGTAGGTGTACAGGTGAGTAAGTCGCCTGATGGGTGACAAAGGACTGGATCGATTTGACTTCTTATCATTGTGTTGTGTTGCAACAATATAAGACTTCAGTGTTGAGGCAATCTTTGCATGATTTCCAGTTAAAAACTCCTTATTTATCTTATACTGGCCCTTTATGCAGCCCCTCAGTTCAGCCTCTGTCTGAAACAGGCCGTTTTAGCTCCTGTCTCTTTAAGGCCCCCCTCCTGATGAGCCCGCTCTGTTCTGATTGGTCAGCTTCAGTAAGCTTCCTCCGGCTCCGGAGGCTACGTAAACAAACAATAGTAGCAGGATTTCACTTCTTTTTCTCCTTCTTTACTCCAAATGTCAACTTCTCAAATCCATCAGTACATGTTGGAGCTGAATCAGATCTGAGATATGAGAGTGGACAATGTGAACAACACATGGAAACACCTTAGCAACCACCTTAGCAACCACCTTAGCAACCACCTTAGCAACCAAGATTACAGAACTGGCCGCTGTTTAATGGGCATGTGAGACAAGCCGACGTCAGCTTGTCAGCAAGGTAGAAAAAACAGTCACAAACGAAGCGTCCAGAGCTGGTTGAAGCCCTGACTTTTGACTTGCAGGCAGCATTTCTACATATGTTCACCTCAAATTCTGGAGGTTTAACCATGTTTAGCTAGATAACCGACATCACAACAGGAAACAGCCATTGTCCGATCGTCAGACTAACTGTAAACATGGCACAGCATTTCAGTCAATGTCACATGGAGTTGACATTAATTAGCTAGCTATCAAATCTGCTGATAGTTGTAATTTAGCCGATAAAATAAATGGTTTTCTTAGAAATCAGAAGCTGCTTTCTGTCAGAAATCATTCGATGTAAATCTGTCACCGTTATCACTGCATGTGTGTGAGAACAAAAAGCTTGGCGGGCGTAGTCTCCTCAGCTGGTGACCTGCCTTTACACTACATTGAACATGATGTAAATATGTAGTCATTATGCATGTGTGTGTGTTTGAGTTAGAGAGGTTAGAAAGGTCAGTTAGAGCCCATTAGGCTGCTGCCTCAGCAGGCTGCAGGCAGACGTGTAAATCTTTCGCCTCATTAGCTTCATGTTGTCAGATGTTGAGGAGAACACGCTCCCTGTTCATGTTTCACAACAACACAGCAACATCCAAACACGCTGACACGGCCCGGAAATCAATCAACCAATTAATCAATCCATCAATAAGTCAGACAGCGAACCAACGAGCCGTGCAGCGTGCTGACCGGTTAAAGAGCAGATCAGCAGATCAACTCTGACAGAAAATACACTGACAGTCTCATCGATTTTAGATCTGAAAGACCCGACTCAAAACACTGAGGGAACATGTTCAAGAACATGAACGTGGTTTTATTCAAACTTTAATCTTCGATTCTGAAATTACTGAAGCCAAAACCTTCAGATTACTGCTGATGTTTAGATCACTGAAACTTTTTGTGAGGCTCCTGGAAACATCTGGAGACGTCACAGTGTCGATGATTGATCAGCTATCAACATAAGGAAGGAAAATACATCTAACTAGTGAACGGAGCCATGGAGGAATTATGAGTACATCACAGCGAAGGGTTTTTCACACCAGGTTCCTTTCTAAACTAATTTTATAGTCTGTAATCCGCACATGAACCTTTGACACCAAGTATAGCAGTTATGTATAGTCCATGTGATACATGATATTGTTATTTTCAGAATAGGTTAGGCTGCTCAGTAATGGCATCATTTGGCATGTCAGTGGTAACATACGTGTTCTAGGATAGTCTTTATGAAAGGACAAAGGGATGAAAATATTTTGTGCTTTGGCAAAGTCCTCCAAAAACTTCATAGACTTTGTCACTCCCAATGTTGATATGAAAATCCTTGTGGACGGAAAATAAATGAAGGAAATGGATCAATAAACCGTCCACACAGATTTCTAAAGCTGTGAATCATAAATGTATATTGTGATCTGGTGATATTTGTCTCTGCTGTCAAACCTGCTCAGTTTACTAATCTGCAGGAGGATCCATACTGGTTCTTATGGAATTAACGTATTTATATACATAAAACTTGTTTTCACACTTTGGTTTTGTGTAGATTTAACAAACTAGTTGTAACGTTTAATTAAACATTTAATTGAGGTGCTGCAGGTGGATTTTTTGGTAACGTTTATTTTACAGGTTGTTCAATTTTATAACAAATTCCTGAAATTTTTTGATGTAATTTGCAGGTATTTAACAGGTAATTTCTACATTTTACAGAGACAGTGGTGCTATTTGGTACAAATTCTAAGACAAAATGTAGAAAAGTGTTAAGTTGGTTTAGTTGGTAAGTGCCTACTCATTATATTTGAGTACCTAGTTGTTAATTTGCAAAAAAATCTTAATAAATTAGACAATTTAGCAATTAACAATTATGTATGTGGCAGAAAATCCTTAATTTGTATTAGTATTGGCATATTAGATTCTTTCTTAAAAACTCTTTAATTAGCTAATTTTCCATATATTTCCAAATGAACCTTTCAAAGAAATGAACAGTTACACAGCAGCTACTTTAAGGAAGTTGTTGAAAAAACGTTGAAAAAAAAAATACAAATAAAACTACAACTCAACCAAATTAAGTATTTTCCCCAATTTTTCTTATTATTTGTACCAAATGTCCAAAAAGATAAATGTTTAATACCTTAAAGTTATTATGAAAATTTCCAAGAAATTAGTATAAAATTAAGGGACCTGTAAAATAAAGTAATACTGATTTTTTGTATGTATGAAGACAAATAAAAACACCACTTTAAAATCCTTAAAATGCCATCTGCTTCTTCTTCATTAAAAAAATCCAGAATCTATGAATATGCAAATATATTTCATTTCAGAAGTTTTCCTGCTGGAAACAAGATGTCTCCTCCTTCACTGTAAAGTCCATCCTCAGTGTTTGTGCTCTGGAGGCTTCAAGTTTCCACATCAAACTTGTGTCAGTTGAATATTGAACAAAGAGAAACTTTCCTCCTACAGCAGATGAATGTAAAAAAAACTCAAACATCCAACTGTAGGAACAAAAAGAAAAACACATTTTTGAGTGGAGGGGGACTTTAACCTTTACACAGAGCCAGGCTAGCTGGACTGTTTCCAGTCTTTAGCTAACCACCTCCTGTCTCCAGCTTTATATTTCCTGTGCAGACATGAGAGTGGTATCAATCTTCTCATCGAACTCTCAGCAGGACAGTGAATAAGCATATTTCTCAATATGTCAAACTATGCCTTTAATGTTTGGTTTGGTTTAAGAACACAAGCTGCTGGGTTGGAGTTAGGGACATGACTGTTGTTGTGGTTTTTCTTTGGAAGACAAACTCAATTTGATTTGAGAGGGATTTTTGAGGGTTGAGGCCTTAAATTTTGTTGATGTAAAGTGGTTTAAGTTTCTCACAGAAGACATTTTGACATGTCAGTAGAAAAAGCAAAGGTGTAAATAATAAAATTCATATTTAATGCTATTAGTAACACCTGTGCTCAAGACGTCTCCTGTGAAAACACTTACAGGATTATGGCCACATAGAAAAAAAATGGATTAAAGATTAAAGAAAGCGTCCCTCACATGTTTGTTGTGTTTGTGACTGAAGGCGTGTTAGTTAGTTCGTTCGTTAGTCAGTTTGTAAATGTGCTTCGTCATGCTGCAGCTCAGTCTGCTCTCTCTTCTTGTTTTGGTTGTTGTTGCTCGGCTGAGCAGACGACCGTTTTACTACAGGAAGTGAGACAGGAGTTGGCTTGTGTCTTTTTTTTTTTTTTTTTAATCAAACCGCAGTGTGACAGAAAGTCGAGTTCACCACGGCCAAGAGGAAGCGACCGTTGGGTTTGTTTTCATCGTCTTCTGTCCTCTGACGTCCTTCAGAGCAGAGCGGCTGTTTGTCCTCACTTCGTCTTCATGACCAAACAAAGAGCCGGAGTAGAGATGCTTCACAGTGTTGTTGGTACCTTCAGCTTCATTAAAATCAAATTACAATTAAAAGAAATACAAAAATATCGAGTATGTGCGTCCTGGTGGGCAAGTGTTTGGGATGCAGGTCAAATAACCCCGACGGTTTGATTCAAAGACAATCACAGCCTCTATGTGAAGTGAGCAGGACGGGAGAAACTGTTCATCCTCTGCATGAACGAGCTACAGGCTGCAGTCAACCTGCTGTAACATGTTGTTTCCTGTTCAGTGGTGATATTACATATTTTTTGCCTCAGATGGTTCATGTGACCGTAGGAAGCTTCACCATCTTCAGACTTCATTGTGTTCTGCTTCACTGCATTCAGGTTGTCAAAAAATCAAAGCAGGAAACAGAAAATATTGAACATTATGAGTATAGTTTGGTAGCTTTTAGCATTAAAAAGGCAAATACATGCACTCTAATCCAATCGGTCTATACAGTCAGTCAGGGCTGCAACTAACAATTATTTTCATTATTGATTAATATGTCAATTATTTTCTTGATTAATCGATTATTGTTTCGTCCATAAAATGTCAGAAAATGGTGAAAAATGTCGATCATTGTTTTCCAACCAACAACCCAAAGATAATCAGTTAACTATCATAAAACCAGTAAAAACCAAATATTCACATTTAAGAAGCTCAGATTCTTTTTTAAAAAATGACTTAAAGCGATTAATTGATTATCAAAATCGTTGGCGATTAATATAATAGTTAAGACTAATCGATGAATTGACTAATCAATGCAGCTCAGCAGTCAGTCTTATTTTGATGGAGATTCATTTAAATTTTAAACTTGTTTGTTTTCAGGATGTATCATAGTAACTTTTATGACACATTAAAAGTGGCACAGTGAAAATAATCAATGCGTCTTTGAAATATTTCGTTGCCGGCAAGCTAACCGCTAACAGGCTAGCCAGCTGGGCTAAACCTGTCTAACAACAGCTCGCCAAGCGTCTGTGACTTTTCCTCCTTCCACACAACAACTCATGTGTCAGCACAGGAGGATCTTTTTATTACATCACTGTTTGATTGTGTATATGTAGTTTTTAATGGCTGATAGTGTCAGAAATGTGTATATAGTGTAAATCCAGTCAGATGTGTAGCTCTCTATAGAACGTACTACAGTGTATTCTACAGGAACCAGTCATAGAAATGCAGCAGGAAAGCTTTCAGTGGGCTTTATTTCTGACACCACGTCTTGTTTTTTGGTTGAATATAGATGTATTTCAGTGTGGTTATGATTTATTGAACCCTGCAGGTAACTAATCACTGGTGTGATCAGGCCTTCACTCTGAACCGCACACACATTTCTCCATGTCTGCATATATAAACAAATCAAAGTCATACCTATATAAAAAGGATTGACAGTAAATATTGTAACACAATTCAGCAGAGCAGAGTTTGACACACAGCTAACATATTACTGTTATTAACGGTGAACAATTCTGTGTCAGAGTTCACCAAAGTTGAACTCTTCGCTCTGTGTCCTGCAGATTCACTGACTGAAACTGATTCTGATCTGACCTTTGTTGTCAGAAATGCATGGTGTGACCGGCTCTGTCATGTGTAAGCAACACAAACTACAGTCTGCTCATGATAACTCAACCCAGCAGTGTGTGATGGGGAATAAACAGCAGAGTGTTTGGGTTGTGAATCGGTCTACCTGCTGCTGCTGCTGCTCCACGTCAGGATGGATTAGCCTCAGCAGCGTCTTTGCTCAGCATTATCCTCCATAAGCCATACTGGATTACTGCTGGAAAGGTCACCACAAGGTCACGGTGTAGTGCTGAACAGCCCCGTCTGAGAGCCAACAGCTAACAACATAAATGTAAGCACAGGTCAGAGGTCATCTGCCTCTCTGTCATTCGCTCACACTGGCTCTTCCTCTACTACTACTACTTCCTCTAAGTAACACTTGTTTTAGTAAAAAAACATATTATTTTTGTTACTATCCTTCCACTGCACCTCAACAGGGAAACACAAACACACATTTTGTACTAAAAAGACTGAAACTGTGGATATTTATAATATTTTTTGGTTTCTTTAGTAACATTCAGCTTACTGTCATAGAGAACTAAAGAAACCAGAAAATATTCACATTTAAGAAGCTGAAACAAGAGAATTTTTATTAGAAAATGACCCAAAAAGATGAATCACAAAATAGTTGGTGATTAATTTATTACTTGGGAACAAAAGTTCTGCAAGTGAAACTTTTTTGTTATATACAGTATATGAATATAGTTCACGTCTCTGTGGTCAGAATGACAGACTGGCCCTTTATTCTCACAGCTTCAGCCTCTGTTTACAGTCAGACAGAGGAAGTGAGAGTCATAGTAAAGAAGTGAGAGTGTTTCTGAGGTGAGTCGATGACTTCAGTACAAGTTTGACAGTTGCAGGTTTTTGCCGCCTTTTCTTCACTCACATGACAACGGTGCCCCAACGCTCGGGGTCGCTCTGTGTTGTGTTGTTCTTACAAATGCGGAAGGAAGGAAGGAAACGTCCGTGTTGTCAGCAGATGACAGAGCGGTTGAGATGTGTTACACACTCTCTGCTGCGTCCTGCACAGTCAAACCACAGAGAGCAGAGCTGACTGCAGACGCTCGGCTTTAGCGCTCTGAGCAACACGAAAGAGGAAGTTTTAAATAAAGTTACAGTTCAGACTGCTTTCTGTGTGCAACAACAAACACTGACAAGCAGGAAGTGAAGCGGAAAACATTTCTCAATTAACAGTCCTGCTGGTGTCGCTTAGAAGCTATAATGTTCATTACGACAAGTTTTTATTTCTTTAAATGAGGAATACTCATATTTACAAGTAATCCTGAGTTAGAAGTACTAAAACAAAAAGTCTCAAGCTCCGTTAGTGTCTCCTTGAGGCTAAAATGTTCATTACACCACACAATAAATAATGTCTGACAGACCAAACAAGCAGCGGAGCTGAGAATATAAAGTTTACCCTGAGGGTGGCGCTAGAGGAAAATAGGAAAGAGTTCATCCTCTGGGAAGCAGGAGTGTGTTCAGGAAATTCAATGGAAATCTGTTTGATGTTTTTTATAAATGAGTGCAAAAGTTGTCCTGCTGGTGGCGCCAGAGGAAAGATCACCAGAATCTTCTGATATTTCCTCTCTGATGTCTGATGAGTGATATTTGCAGAAAATCAGGAGAAAATAAAATATCACCTTTTGATAGTAGAATAAATCAGTCAAACACACATCACACAGAGAATCTGCTCACCTCAGGTGTTTTTAAACCTGAGGAGTTGAGTCTGGTTGAACAGGACTCAGGTTGGTTTTCCTCTTTGGTACGATTTGTTTGGGCAGATCTGAACACAGCAATCGTACTCATGTTCAGACCCACAAACATCTATTGGTTGGGGATATTTGACGGGGTTATTGCACAAAAAATCTGAGCGCAAGAGCAGAAATCTGACAGCAGATGTTTCATGAGTGCACAGAATCAACGTGAATGCAAGAGAAGGACGATACGACATCTGTGCAAGCAGCAGTATATATGAGTGCAAACAGTTTTCATCAGGATGGAGGACAATTATTTCAGCTCTTAACACACCTACCGAGCGAACCTTTCAACACCATGGACAGCGTCTCAGCAGACGAAAAGTTATGTTTTGTCAGTGTGCACAAGCTCAGGCTGCCGGCTAAATGACCACCTACAAACATACAAATCTCTTTGTGGCCTATAAATAACTTTATAGGCTATAACATAAAAATAACTTTAACTTACATCTTCACAACACTATGCCACGAGCTGGTCGCGAGTTTACAAAGATTAAAACATCAAAATATTAAATCACAATTGCACCTCATTAATAACAAAAACCGAGAAAGAGCCTTTAAAGAAAGTTACCTTTAAGAAGATTGTCGGGTACTTTATGAAGGAAGGAGTAACCCTTCTCTGTAGAAAAGACCGACTCTCTCTTCAGCACGACAGCTAACCGTTAGCATACTGACAGAAAGAGCCGCAAGCGTCATAGCAACAGCCTAAACAACAACACATTGACTGACTGACACACATACAGACAAATCAGTGTTGAATTCAGACATGGTGCATTGTTTATGTTTTTATATTGTGTTAGGTAATAATGAGTGGGACAGAACATCATAAACGTCTATGTAAGCGCTGAAAACAAGTATAATATTATAATTATTATTTTAATTGTGGTGAAAACCGGGACAGCTTGAAACCAGGTCAATTCCAGACAAACCGGGACGTTTGGTCACATATGTGAGGGCAGAGTTTTGAGAGAAAGAATTACAAAATCAGAACATGAAAACAGGAAATCATGCTCTCAAATTGAATTAAAGCGGCTCGTTTGTGGTGGGAAGTTTGAGCTGATAAATTGCCTCAAGTGATGTCACCTGAGTCAGTGTCAGTTGGGGCTGAAGAGTAAAACTTTGAAAAGTAAAAAAAAATCTGGGGCTGTTAGAAAGAAGTGAGGTTAGCAGACGTCTGTAGCTCCTCATCTCTGCTGGAGGCTAGCAGCTCCAGCTAGCCGCTACTAGCATAACACACCACAATCTAGTCCAGTTGCATTGTGGGTAATGTAAGCTGCAGGTTTTGAAGAAAGGAAGAAGACTGTGTGGAGTAAAAAAGATGATATCTCTGTTCTGCTGCTTGAGTTTTGGTCCTTTTTAATAACTGTTCATCATGAGTCTAAACAACACACAGAAGTGTGTTTTTACTCAAGCTGCAACTAACAATTATTTTTATCATTAATTAATCTGACAATTATGTTTTCAATTAATTAATTAACCATTTGGTCTAAAAACATCACAAAACAGTGAGAAATGTCCATTATAATTTCCAAAGGCCCAAAGTGACGCCATCATGTGTCTCACTGTGTCCAAACCAAATAAATGTTCAACTTATTATATAATGCAGGAGACGGAAAAACAGCAAATTCTCACATTTGAGAAGTTGGAACATCAAATTTTAGCATTTCTTCTTGAAAAATGACGATTAATTTTTGAAATAGTTGCCTGTAAATTAAATTGACCGATTGTTTCAGCTCTTGGAAATAACTTATTTTCTTTGGCTTTTCCTTAATCTTAGTCAAGTTACACTGTGGGTAATGAGGGCGCCAGGGTTTGACAAGGAAGAAGAATGTGTGGAATAAAAAATATGGTATTCCTGGTTCTGCTGCATCGATTTGGTCCGTCGTGAGTCCGAAAAACTGGTGGAGTAATCTTTTCTAGTGTATGCGTCTAAATTCCCACAACTGAGCAAAAAAAATATAGTGTTTCATGACATGTAGACTACTTTCTGCTAACAAACTCACATTTTATAGATGCATCTATAAAAAACTTGACTTACTGCTCACAAATCTTATTCATCCCAAATGAAAATAAGAGCTGACAAATCCATGAAAATCATCTTTTTTTCCATTAAACTTTATCAGTACATTTTTTAAGAGTAGTAAGGTTGAGGTCGTGCCATCAGCATGGTCGTGTCCACATGTCGTGTAGACTTGTGTTATCTCCCCTCAGTTTGTCCTCTGTGACCTTCTCTCAGATGAGGATGATGATGTCTGTGGTCAGATCGGCTCCAGAGCTCAGCCCTCTGAGGAGAAACAACCTGATCTCCCTCATGCGGCTTTCAGAGCCGCACTGACGGCCAGAGAGGGAGGGACGGAGGGGGTGATGGAGTTTGGGGTTGTGGGTAATCCTAGCCAACCAGAGAGAATTTCACCAGCCCAGCACTTCATCTGACTCCCTGTGTGCTGGCAGGTTTTCAGCTCAGAGTAGCACATTGTGGGAAGACATAAAAAGAGAGAAAGAAAGAGTGTATTAAATGTGTTGGAAAGAGAAAGAGTTAGCATGACCTCAGTGAGTTTATTAAACAGGCTTCAGCCCTGAAAATTTCAAATTGAACCATGACGAGATTTCCCCTGTGGTAGCTAACCAGAGCGGAGATTGTTTGGCTCAGAAAGATCAGCCGTCAGAGAAAACACTTCTTTCTCCAGAACAGCAATAAATCGTCTGGTGATTTTCTATAGATTTTCTTATCATCAACAAATCTCCTGTTTGGATCCAAACCAACAATGAACTGATCTACTAACAAGTATTGTGATATATCTTATTCCTCTGTTGTGTCCAAAAACTATTAAAAACACGTCAGTGAGTCACACCGCTGCACTGGGTCACATGTTCCTTCATCATGAAGAGTTTGGTCACGTTAGTTTGTTCAGAAACGGCTCCGGAGAGTAAAAAGTAATAGGATAGTAACCTGCCACTGTAAATCCAACTCATCCTGACAGGAACACGAATGACTGTACAAGACTTCATGGCAATCCATCCAAAAGTTGTTGAGATATTTCAGTCTGGATCAAAGTGGTGAACTATCTCTAAAGCCACACCTCTAGCATGACTCAAATCAGACAAAGTCTCTTCAGTTACTTGAAATCATCAGTTTGGACCACAGAATTGTGTAAAACGATAACATGATGTGAGCATGACGCAGAGACTAATCACAGATCTCTGATTTACTAACATGACACATCATGTGAACCAGTGAATTATTTTTTCCTGTAATCTGATTCATACACAGCTGTAAGTAGAGGTGACGCTGCCACAGACAGTCTGCAACAGACCCGCAGCTCTCTGCACTGCTGCAGATGATTTCATGAAGCTGTTAACTGGATAATTTATGATCAGATGGACTCAGTGATCGTGTGTGAACGCTCACGCTGACCCTGAAAATGACCCACTTAGTACCATCCTCCCTCCATACATGCAGCTGCTGTAAACCCCCGGCTCTAATAACTGTTGACACTACACTTTATACAGCTGTGTGTTTGTGTTATATTAGAAGTTAACATGAGTACTATCACATGTGACCTGTTATCTGGTAACGTACTGTAGTTTTTTACTTCCTGCAGGGCCTGGGGACGATGATGTCATCAACATATCTTCATAACAACTGGATGGATTCACATTTAAATAACTGGAGATATTCCTGCTCCTCAGAGGATGAACCTACAGCACAGAGTGAAATGTGAGCTGTTACAGTATACAGCTGGATTTATTAAAACAGAAGCATATCTGATCCGTCAGACGCATGTAAGACGGGCGACTGAAAGTCACGGCTGAAATGCTTTCAGTGTCGACACGCTGTTAGAAATTTAAATCTGTGTTTTTAACAAAGTGAAACAACGACTACAGAAAGAACTACAGCTCCCAACGATAAAACTACAAGTGCAGCAGCGCGGGTACTCACGTCACCAAAACTTGTTTTTGTCCATATCCATAAGACTCCCCAACGCTTTCTTCTAAAGTCATTGTTGCTGTTTCTGGTTGTAATTTGTAAAGACCTCTCTGCTGTTATTACAGACATGTCTGAACTCGCCGCCACGCATCCGCTCGCTCATGGAGCCGTGACGTTTATGCCTCCTTCATGTCATATCACAGTTACCGTAATCACAAGTTTTCAACTTGTAAATAGCGTCCTCGTTAACCTCCAAATTGTAATTATGACTGGAAACCTGGGATTTTCCTGAAAGCTCCGATATATCTGACATGGCATTTAAAAATACAGAAGTGCCTGAAAACCAAACAAACATGGACGCCTCACGTCAGCTAAAGTCCATCGTTCAGTGTAATTAAACCCAAATTTAATGGATATAATATAATTTTGTCAATGCTCAGTATTTTAAACCCTCATACGATCTGTTAACATGGGAACCTTTCCGATCCTTCAGACTGTTACTGGTCACAACTCTGCCTACTAAAATGTACATTTATATACAACTAATCTGCAATTAGGGTTTGAGAGAAATGTAAGGCCACTTGGACGACATTTTTCACAAAATTTTAGGGTGAAGACTTGGTTTAGGGATAATGTAGGGTTAGGGTAAGTTAATGTTATATCGTAAGGTGATGAAAACATGACTCTGTGTGTGTGTGTGTGTGTGTGTGTGTGTGTGTCATAGGCTACTTTCGGGGACAGATTTCAGACTAAAGGCCAGTTAATTGTGGACAGATTTTCCTACAGGGGACAAAAGTCGTGTCCCCAATTTGGTAAAATGCTGATTTTGGGGTCAGTGGTTAAGGTCAGAGTAGGTCTCCAGGAAATGAATGTAAGTCTATGTAATGTCCCCAAAGGTGACCTAGGACGACATGTGTGTGTGTGTGTGTGTGTGTGTGTGTGTGTGTGTGTGTGGTGAAAGCTGACACTCAGGCAGAGCAGTGATGACATCACGGCGGTGGGTTATTAAAGCTGAGCTCGGCGTGTCGGGGGAGAAGCCGTCTGCTTCCTCACAGATGGGTCTTGATGGATTTCAGGCTCAGACGTTCTCACCTTAAATAAATCAGCTGCACTTAACTTCCTGTTTGGGCTGGAGATGAAAATGTGCTCGCAGACACTGAGCGGTCGGGTGACATCATCGTGTGAAGTCCTGCAGCAGGAGAGAGAGAGCTGCAGGTTCACTGATTTTTAAACTGATGTGATGAGGAGTTTTTGTCCGGGTTGTTGGTAGAATATCTGAAAAACTGCTTCACAGATTTCTGCTTAATTTTTGATGTTGTACAACATTTTTCCTAAAACACTCCTCTTACTGTCTTGAGGTGAGAGGAGAATGTAAACTGTCAAGAGAATTATTGAAGTGTTCTTTGTTGACGTGAGGAAGTTAAAGGACGGGTTCAAATTATTATTTTTTTCACAAAGTCAGTCTTAAAACAACAGTCAGGTGTCCATATGAACAGTGAAAGAGGTTTTCCTCAGGAGGTAGAGCAGGCCGTCCACTAACCAGCACCCTGTGTGGTAACTTGTCGCTATTGGTGTGTGAGTGTGTGTGTGAATGGGCGAGTGAGCAGCAGAAACATTGTAAAGCGCTTTGGATAAAAGCACTATATAAATGCAGCCATTCACCATTTAAGTGACGGGAACCAAAATCGCTGAAGCTTCATATTAGCTTCAGATAAACTTTGAAATCCATGTTTGCACAGAAGGAGGACTGTGGATTTTGTCCCCCATCACTTCCATTGTAAGTGCATTATGAAGGGATCTTCTAATGGTCAGTATGAACAGGAGGAATGATTACAGCAAGAAAAACAGGTTTCACTCTTCATTTGGGCTCCTGACTGTTGGTTTAACACACACTTGAAGAATTGTGAACATGTCCTTTAATGTATGACGCATGCTGTGGAACTGAGTAATTTCTACTTTATTTCGTTCCCTGTTGGACTGTTTCCTCGAACACCACAGCTCTGCTATCTGCTCTGTCTGTCGGTTACAGACAGTGTGGATGAACAGTCACTGTGTTTCTGATGGACGGCTGACTGACTCGGAGCAGAAAGCTGATTGGTCCCCCCCTCCAGCATGTAATGATGACATCAGCCTGAGGGCTCGGTGCTGTCAGGTTGTTGCAGGCTGTGTTGTTATTTCTCGCTCACATTGAGGAGTGAATTGGAAACACCTGATGAAACGCTGATGCAAACTGGGCTGAATTTGCTGCTCGCTGCTGCTGCTGGAGGCTCTTCTGGCAGAAATACACAGCCTCCATGTCTCATATGATGAGTTTCCCCAAAATAAAACCCGCTTCATGCTGACATGATTCACAGGACAAATCCAGCGTGACTCGGGTGTTTTGCTTGTTTTATATATTTTCCATCCCTTTCATGTTTATTCTGACTGAAGATCATTTTTAATCAGTTTAGTCAAACCTCTCATTCCCATTCACTTCCATTCAGTTCCAGTCAGAACAGGAAACAACTGGGGACTTCTAATTCAGTCTGTAATCCATCATGTGAGACAGCCAATGGTTTGCCAAGTTGCATCAGAACATTAATATCAGGGTGAACATTTTCCATTAAGCCTCTCAGAATCACTCCAAGAAACTGTCCAGAAACAGTTAAACTTCCGCCCCGTTCAGACAGGACGAACATCACGGGGGGGTATTAACTGTGCTCCTGACTGAACTTGTGGTTCTGGTCGGTATTTTAACCATGGGGAAAGGACAGGATCTGGTCTGCAATAGACATGAACATTCAGCAGGACAAAAGCCAAAAGAGCAGTGGTGGAGCGTAACTAAGTACATTTACTGAAGTACTGTACTCCACTAAAAAATACCTTTTTCTTCTTGTTCCTACAGTTGAATTGAATTTCAGAGCATGAAACTGATGCGCTGCACAGAGAGTTTATGGCTATTGCTAATTTTCAACTCTTGTCCCTAGTTGGGCTTAAGATGTGCAGTGTAATTAAAATATACAGCTTTCATTATCATAAAACCACAGTACACTACAGATATGGAAGAACAATAAAAAACACATGCTGAAATACATTGATTGTGATGTAAAGTTTGAAAGAAAGAATACAAGTAGCTAAAAATGGGTACAGCTCTGGTTTGCTTTTAGCCAGCACTTAACCTGTGTTGTAAAAGATTTTATATCTGGAATTAATTTGATTTCAGTTGGTAATGTTTTCCAGAGTCAACAGCCCTTTATGGAGAAGGCTGATTGTCCAAATTTAGTTAGTTACTAAATGACTTACTTAAATTAAGTTACTCTGGTACTGTCTTGTCTTTAGATATATCTGGAAAGAGGCTCTGTTTAAACTGTTGATGCATTTGAAAACTAATATGAGTAAAACAAAAATGAGTAAAGCTCTCAAAGCTAAGTGACAGACAGGCTTTTTGTCCATTATTTTCAGTGCCTGATTGTGGATGGTGATGAGTCCATACTGTCATACAACATGAAAAATGAGAGAAAATCATAGTGTGCATAAATAACTGGGCTGAGTAGGTATTTAGTTCCTGATTACTTTGAAACAATTAAAGTTGGTCTTTACTGTTTTTGAAATCTTCTTCAAATTTGAGTTGTGGATCTAAGATTATTCCTAAAAACCTCCTCTAGATCTTCATTCCGTTTCTTGATTTTAAAATTTTCAAGTGAGTCTCTAAAGGAGAAACACATAGAAACTGTTGCAGCCATTGCTGGACATCATCCAAGTGTGCAGTCAGGATCTCCGCTGCCCTGCCAGGTGACTTGGCTGGTGCATATATGACCGCGTCATCTGCATAAAGCTGGCAGCCGGCCTCTGGGCAGCTTGTAGGCAGGTCATTTATAAACAGACTGAAGAGCAGCGGACTCTGAAGGGGAATACCTCTTCTGTTGTTTAAAAGGTATGACTGCTCTCTAGTTTGAAGACATGACTCAAACTGATCAACTGCTTGTTGAAAATTGAATGTAGACAACTTAGACAGGAGAATGCCATGGTTCACAGTGTCCGGTCACAAACGCTGCCCCCACGATTGCCCCCATCCAAGGAACGCTTTACATTTTCAAGCTAAAATTTCTTTTAATTAGGTTTTAAATGCAACATTTTAACTTGTAATGGAGTACTTTGTACTGTGTTATTGCTATTTTTACTTAAGTAATATACTGTATATTACAGTGCCTGTAAAAGTATTCAGTTTTATTGTTTTACAACATGGAATCAAAGGGGATTTAATGTGACACTGATCAACAGAAAAATACTCTTATATGTCAAGTGAAAAACAGATTTCTACAAAATCATCTAAATTAATTACAAATATAAAACACACACATCTGTTTTACTTGTGAAGTCTAGATCTAAAAAGTAACAAGTAACTATAGCTGTGAAACAAATGTAGTGGAGTAGGAAGTGCAATATTTCACTCAGAAATACTTTAGTAAAGTACATGTACCTAAAAGTTATACTTAAGTAAATGTACTTGGTTTCATTACACCACTGCTAACCTGCAGGTGTAAATCCAACAGAAGAGAATGAAGTCGTGTGTTGTGATGGAGGAGAGAAGTAATCCGGTGGAGATGAGCGGGTTCACAGCCGCCTCGCTGCAGGAAGCTGCTGGACTGTTTTTCCTGGAAGAAGACGTGACCGTCCTTTACACCGCCGTCACTGTTTGTTTTTTCTGCAGCGAAGCAACAAGCAGTTTACTCCCCCAGAAAAAGACACGACAGCAGGGGGGAGAGGAGGGGGAGCAGCTCTCATCTGGAGGTCACTGTTACAGCTGCAGCTTCATCCAGTTTCTTCTCCTCCTTCTCTCCTTCCTCACTTCCTTTCCTCCCTCTGCTCCGTCCTTTCTTCTCTGCTTCCTGCCTCTTTCCTTCTCTTATTCAGTGTCAGTCCCTCTTTTTTCTATCCCTCCCTCCCTCCTTCACCTCCCTTTTTCTTTGTCCTTCAGTCCTTGTTTCCTTGCTTTCCCACTTTAGTTTCTCCTCCATCTACATCCTTCCCTCCTTCTCCTCCCCTTATTATTCTTTCCCTTTTTTGTGTACCTAAAAAACATTGGTTTAAATCTCTTCTGTCAAGATGATTCATAAATAAACACTCGT
Organism: Scomberomorus guttatus; assembly: GCA_038419695.1. Classification (NCBI taxonomy): domain Eukaryota; kingdom Metazoa; phylum Chordata; class Actinopteri; order Scombriformes; family Scombridae; genus Scomberomorus; species Scomberomorus guttatus. Next base: position 1,912,307 of record CM076447.1, on the reverse strand, counting down.
AAATCTTTGCAGATTGGTGCTGTTATTGTATTATTATTATTATATTTCTTAAAAACATTGTGAATAGTTTGCATTTAAGGTTCCCATCATGTTTACATCTCGTCTGTCATTACATTAAACTCCATGCAGATTTCATGTTGTTTCATGTTTGTTGTTTTAGTTGAATTTGTAGGAGCAAATATGACAATAAATCACACTGGGTATTCTGAATTTTGGGCCAAGCAGGTCCCAGTAGTGAGTATTGCACATCATTTGGTAGATGTTTACAGTATTTTTTCAATTGGTTACCTGCACAGTTCAGTACTGAGTCCACATGTTAAAACTCTTATACTTTATACTCTTATACATGTTAAAACTACATATACACAATAAAAACACATGAGCAGTTGTGTTAGTGTCAGCTGGATTTGCTTCTGTGAGTAAAATGAACTGCAGGGCTTCCTGTTCTCCTTTAAACACAAGTTTATAATTTTAAAGAGAGTTCAAAATGAAAGCAACAAAATCACAAACTGTTAAAGATGACCTGCAGTGATTTTCCACCTCAGCGTGTTTCCAGGTGTAAAAAGTAGTATAAAGTCTTTTGTGTCTCCACAGTCCTCCTTCTGTAAAAAAAATGGATTTCAAAGTTTATCTGAAGCTAATATGAAGCTTCAGCGTCCAAATGAGTCAAATCACATCAACTTTTAAATGCATTGAAAGCACATTTGAAGGGGATCTTTTAATATCCAGTATGAACAGGAGGAATGATTACAGAGAGGAAAACCTCTTTCACTGTTCATATGGACACCTGACTGCTGTTTAACACACACTGGAAAAATTGTGAAAGTGTCCTTTAATACGTCCACGACACACACAAACCAAAACGATGGAGGTTTGCGTGACTTTGCTTTCATTTAATTTTTCACTACAACTGACCAACATTCATCTCACAGTCTGACAAACTGATATCTGCTGTCTGACACAGATTTTATTATTGACGTCACGCACAGTGTGATCTGCAATAAACTTACATGATTGCTGTTGTCACACAGTCTAAAGACGCCTTTAAAGACACTGAGTGACGACACTTGGAAATGAGAACATTTGGTGTAAAGTCCTCACTTCATCAAAGGACTGTTTGTGTTTAAGTGTGTGTTTGTTCAGATGCAGGGTGACAGCGGACATGAAAGGCCGGCTGGACGCCTCGATAAACCCACAGCACTGACCTGCGATTCTCACCCTCTGACACCCGCTGTGTGTGTGTGTGTGTGTGTGTGTGTGTGTGTGTGTGTTGTGACAGCAGGCTGTATGTGGGTCACATTCCCAAAGAAAGAAAATCTTCCCTCATCACATTTTACTGTGAAGTCGGTGGTTTGTTTTCTACATTCAGACGTGGTGCATTCAGGGTCGAGCTGCAAGAATCGGACCTGAGACCTTCAGGTTACGAACACACCAAGTACATCACAAAAATGATTAAAAACCAGGACACTGTTGTTATTATTTATTGATCAGCAGCTCTGTCAACGCCTGCAGACGTGTGTGACGGTGAAACAGCTAAATCTGCAACAAAGCATCTTTTTCACAACACTACAGATGACTGTTGAAGTGGTTTTACAGTGATTTAGCATTACATTTCCATAAATTTAAGGGGAATTACAAAAGACAGATTGTAAATCTGAATCACAGAGCTGAGATATCCTGACTGAAGTTCTGAGTATGTAATCCTGAATCTCCCATAATGCAACTCAATAGTGTCTTTCATCTGACCCTCCTTAAATGGAAAACACCCAAATCTTTTCACACTCCACTCTCCCAGTTTGCAACACAGACTTTCTGTTATAAATTATTATTGTGGTTTTCCAAGCCAGTAACCCTGATGACATCACTATGACATCATCAGGGGGGTCTTTTTCTCAGACTTGACCAAGATCCTCCAACGCCACAGAAGGCGTTATGTAATTGTTTTCACAGGCTGAGTTGAACTCATCATGATGGAAAAAAATGGTCTTGAAGTCCAGATGAAACAGAATCTAACTTCTTAATTTAAACGTTAAAAATCTAAGCTCAGTGCCGCTGAAAGTTAAAGACTTATTGATGGGTGGATGTCATGATATTATTGGTTGAGATCGGTTAAGTAAGCATGTAAGCACACTTCATATTTTGTTTTACAGGATTTTGATATAAGAATACAAAGAAATAGATTTTTTTTTGGCATGTATTGTTAAATAGCTGCACGATATGACCGGGATGTGATCTAAAAGGGGTAAAAAGGCTATTTTCATTTCATCTCGACTTTAATATATAAAAAACTCTAATTATGTCAAAATAAGAAAACTGTTTATTGAAGTGTGTCGTGTTTTTATATTTTCACAAATTCCACAAATAAGAATTAATTGTCATTACAGATTAAACTCCTCAATTTGTTTGTAACGCTCCAAATTTTTGAAGAATTTTCCTGTTTTTCCAGCTCACTGTTAAAATTTTAACTTCATATTCTGTAGCAATTTATGTTGAATACCAACATTGAGCGTCAGTGCAATAAGCAGGATGTCTTTATGTGTCGGAGCATAAAGTAAATCTGGATTCATACACGGCACAAAGCTCAGCGTCCGATCTCACCCGTCCCCATGGGGACAATAAAGTACATCTATCCATCTTGATATCTCCACAATAGACAGATGTCCATCCATCATACCGCTCACCCTATCAGAGGGTCCCAGCTGACACTGGTGAGAGTTGGGACAGTTTGCCAGTCAATCACATAACCAATTAACCTGTAAAGTGTTGCCAATTAAAGGTGCCCTGTGGAGCTTCTGACCTCTACTATGAGGGGGTTTGTCTCGTGTGACACGGTGAAATAAATGATTCTGCAAATGTGCGTAAACTTCATTCAACTGTTCAGAGTTTGTTTGTTTCCTTTAGTTTAACTCTTTAGTGCACCCGTCCCTGATGTCACCAGTGTTTTATTTTAGTGTCACTTATAACAAAACTGAACTTATAGTAATGTTGAAGAAAACTGTACAGCAGCAGTTCTTCTGGTGTTTGGGGGGTTTATATTATGTTCAGGGCTCTGAACCTGCTGCGTCCAGCTGTGGTTTAAAGAAGAAACTGTGTGTAAGAGTCTCTAAACAAAAGGTGACTTCACTGGGATTCTTCTGGCCCTTAAATTATGGTAAACAGTTTGGAAAAAGCGCTCGCAGTGTTCAGTGGTTAATGGTGAAAGCTGATATTTGGCTGCTGGAGCGGAGCAGTGGGACAGGCGGAGGTGGAGGGTTTGTGGCGTCCTCTGGCCGTCCTGCTGTTCATCAAAACGAAACGAGCTCGTAAATCTGAACGACACGCCGCTGCTGCAGCAGGAAGTGGCTCGGCAGCGTGTTTAAATGCAGAGGATTTAAGCGAGGAGTGTGATGGGCCTGGCGCTCCGGAGCTGCTGGCAGGTTTATGACTCCGGCTGCTGCAACCTTCTGGTGGAGGTCTGGACCGACTGGAAGCAGAGACGCTCATCAGTGTGATTGATGCTTCAAGACTTTAAACTGGTGGATCTGCGGTTCACCTTGACTTCAGTAGTGAGCGGGGGTGACGGAGCGGCGTGCATACAGCGGCGGCGTGTCACTTCCTGTGTGGCTCTGAGGTCAGAGGAATGCTGTCATGGTGCTACACATCACTGTTACTGGCACAGCGATGGAGAACAGAGGACTGGAACTGGAAACACTTCAGCAGCTCTAATAATGGAGACTCATAAATAATGATTCAACAAACAAATATAATACTGCAGACTATAATTATTATTAAACTGTTTAACATTGTTGGTTTTACTTATTCATTTATAAGTCTCATTCATTTGTAATTACAACTTTATTAAGTTTTAATTATAACTTTCAGTGTTTTTTTTTTTTTTTTCCATTTTCTATAAGAAATGTCAGGTGTGGAAATACTGACACGTGTGAATGAATTAATTAATTGTATTATTTCCTGGCATTTATTTATCATTATTTTTAGTTTGTGTACTTTGTTTAAAATTGTATGATTGTATGAAAATTGTTCGTCGTTCTCTGATTCTTTACACAGCGGCTGGTAAACTTTTCTAGTAAAGAGAGTCGACTGTGTGTCCACCTCAGGTGTAACTGTCAGTCTTGAGCACTTTTTAGTGTTATTATTGTGCACAGTATTATTGGCTAATGCTTTATTTTACATGTTCCTTAATTTTATCCTAACTTTCTGGAAATTTGCAGCTATTTTAGGACATTTTTCAGAGTGGAGCAATTTGGTACAAATTATAATAAAAATTGAAAAAGTGTTAAATTGGTTTTGTTGTTCCGTCTCATATTTGGGTTTGTTGTTAATTTGCATAGATTCTGAATGAATTAGACTCAGTTTTCAGTGTGTAGTTTTGTGTGTCAAACGATATTTCAGCATATTAGATTGTTTCAATAATTTCCTGAAAGTAGCTGCTGTGTAACTGTTCATTCTGAGGATGTTTCTTTGAAGGGAAATATGCTTGTTGTAGAGTTTTTAAGAAACACACTAATATGCTGATATGTAGGAAATACCCACAAATTTCCACAAAATTAGTATAAAAAAGGACCTGTAAAATAAAGTGTTACCTATTCTTACATCTGACGTGACTAAAATCCCCCAAAGTCCCAGAGTTTACTACTGACACGACCTGCATGTCCTGCAGGGGAAGTGACTGCACAGGCTCCACTGAACTGCAGTATATGTTCAGGTGTAACTGGTAAAAACAGTCATGTGACCAGCGAGAGTTACTTTTTCTTTTCAGTGTACACATTTTATCATTCCCGCCACCCCAGGTCACAAACAAACAAACAAAACAAAACAAGAGTTACTATGAAAATAGAGTCAGTCAGCGCTCAAAGTGTTTGTTAGCTCAGTTTAACCTGCAAGAGTTTCTGAAGGCTCATGAAGGAAATAAATGATGACGAGTGAAAACAGCGTGTTTACTGCGGAAACACAGCGAGGACTGAAGCAGCCATGAATCACTGCAGTCACAGAGGACGAGGAGCTCAGAAGGACAAAAACATAACTGCTGGGGGAAATAATTTGGACCTTTTCCAAGAGTCTGACAGACGAGAGTGTGACAGTCAAATTAATCTGCGTACCAACTGTTTAGAGTAAACTTAATTTTCCAGTGTGAACAGACTCAAAACCTGTTCAGAATCACTGTATAGTCTGGATTTGGGACACAGCTACAGTGTCTCAGCCTGTAGCTGGGAGGTAGGTGAGGTCAAAGGTCAGCGTGTCAGCAGGTGGTGTCCATCCTATCTCCTGACCTCTGGTCGACCTCTGCAGCTGCAGCCGGGGAGACGCTGCTCTGCTGTTGATTCGTCCTTGTTACCTTCGAGCCTCTCAGACAGCCCATTCCTCCCCCGCCATCCACCCCTCTCTTTCCCCTCCTTGGGCGCCGCATCCGTCTTGCGATTGGGTGTGATCCCAGCTAGTAACCATGGCGACAGTTGCCGGGGCCAGCCGGCAGCAGAGGAACTCAAACGTGAGGACTGTTGAAGGACAGCGAATGCAGAGAGGAGGGGGTTCATGGACAGAGGGGTGTGATCTGTTGGCAGGGTAATAATAAGTGGGTGTGTGCTGGAGGGGGGTGGGGGTGGTGGCGGTGGGTTCAGTAGGTGAAGACAGCCAGCTGTGTCCTCGGAGGCGGGCCACAGGTGTGTATGTGGATGAAATAAATGAGATAATCCACAGGGAGGTGTCGCAGTGCTGCCGCCAATTCTTCTTTGTCTTTTTGTCTCTTTGTCTACAAACACTTGATCACATTTCAAAGATCTGGTTTTCTGACCTTTTCTGACTCATTTTTATGAATACTGAGTCTATTTTAAACATATCAGACATTTTATTCACCAAAAGTTAAGATTACCTCTAAATCCATCTTTCCTTACAGCCCAGACTCCCCTCTGTCCTCCAGCAGCTGTTTCTGAAGCTATTTACATAAAATCTGCATTATTAATGAGCACCTACTCTGATTGGCTGGAGGTGTGACCCCCACCTTCACCCCCAGCCAATCAGAATATGACCTAATGAATGCAGCAGCATGTTTACCTGCAGTAATGTGTGCAGCTGTAAGACAGTATATAGTGTCTGAAGCAGTCTGATCCTGAATGAAGGAAGAAGCTGCTGCTGCACAGCTGAGACTCAGCAGGATGTTTCAGAGCGGCGAGATCGTGTCCAAGTCAAAGTCATTTTTTCAAACATAGCCAGAAGTTGCTAGCTTAGCTTTAGCACTGATATATTACATTCCTTTAGCTGAGGAACAGAAAGAAACCATGTTTTAAAACTTCGTCCAAAGATCCTGCAGCGTGCTGAGTCTCGTTCAGCAGACAGTCGGCTGTAAAATGTGCCAAACACAGACACAACCACCCGCTGATAACGGAGGGAATATTGTCTCCAAAGATGAATTTCAGACATTCCTGTTGTAAATTTCCATCCTCTGGAAAGCTGCAAAGACATTTTTGGCTGCTGAACAACCAGCAACACTTCCAGTGTGCTGCTTTGCTTGTCATCCGGCTGCGATGCAACGTTACGTACGTGCTCAGAGTAGCGCTGGGCGGCGGCCGCGTGCTAAAGCTTCCTGCAGTTTTGATTTGACTTTCTGGTGTGACGTAGTATCAGGTCGCTCTGCAGCCACACATTTCAAAATTTCAAATAACTTAGAGCGAGGAGATAGAAATGAGTCATTTTACAGAAAGCACAGGAAGCCCCTCATCACCCTGATCCATCCCAAACATCAGTTTTATTGTTTTCCACAATATCAGCCCTTTAAGACCGCAGCAAACAGGGTTCATTCCAACTTTGGCAAAACTGAATGTATTTTATTCTCTAGGTCACCTAAGAGTATCCAGCCTACTGCCCATATTCAGACCCTTCAGGGTTCTGAACACTCTGGATACCAGACTCACTGGTATAGAAACAAGCTTTCCAGTTCAAACTACACCTACATTTACATCATGTATTTATTGTTATGTATATTTTAGATTTCATGTTACACTATATGTTAAACTGCAGGAACAACACGTCCTGCTCATACTGTGGATTGACGGTAAAGCTTGACTTGGCTTGATCACAGAGCACTGCTTCATCACAGGTGATAAAATCCTCATCACCATTACATTTTATATGAAAAGGTGGGACGGTCCTCCTTCACCAAAAGAAGGGAGCAGCTCTACTGTAAAACTGCCTCATTAACTCTGCTCTCTGGTTTAAATACAGATCGTATAATGTCGGGTCACAGGACATTTTAACATTAGCTGTATCTCACTCAACTTGGAAAAAGTGGCTTCAAATGCTCTGCTGCAAAAAAGTTACACTCTCTAATTTCACTTGAACATTTTAAAATGCTGTACTTATGTATTTACAATCCCATCCTGAATGTGAAAATAATGTCTTGTCTCTGCCTGTGAATCATCTGTGCGTCTGTCTGCTTAAACTGTATGTTGTATGTTTATTGTTGAACAGAGGTCTCTCATGAAAAATAGATCCTGGTCTCAGTGAGACTACCTGTTTAAATAAAAGATTAAATTTAAGAAATAAACTGAAGAAGCATCTCAGATACAGCGAGAATAAAAATGAAGTCAAAGTTAAGAAAAGTAAACAGAGAATTTGCTGTAGGCAAAGATGCTCGAGCTCTAGATGGTTGAAGAAATCATGACCTCTATGCTGAGGTCTACACACACACACACACACACACACACACACACGTACACACACACTCCTATTGGCTATTTGTTGGCAAAAAACAAACTGAAGTCAGAGGTCATAATAATGTAAATAAATGAACTCACTTCATTTACAGGCGTAGATCAGTCTCAACATAAGCAGCCTTCATTTCAGCTGATTTATTCTCACTTTTCACATTACTGAGTCTAACCTGAGTTTAAAGAAAAGAATCTAATTTACCAGAATAGATCAAAAACATCCAATATGTGTATAAAAAAAACAGAAATACGTCTTTAAGATATAAACTCTGACTTTCAGTAATGTGTATGAAGAGTCCACTGAGATAATGTCTCTCTGACAAGGAGCCGTCATCGAAGCGAGGCCTTAATATGATAAAAATCTGTCTTTACGCTCAGAAATGTCAGTGTCAGTGAAAGCTGGTGGCCGCTCGGGTCAATAACTGATGATCCACAGGAGACATTTGTCTCTGGTGTCCTCAGAGAGCAGCAGCATGCTAATCTCTGCTTTAGATCTCCTTCACGCTGCTCCAACAGCTTCAGTTTAACACTCGATGACGTTATCTGTCAATGTCAAAGTCTCACTGATCCGTCCTGCATGAGAAACCTCAGCGCTTTGACGGTGTCCTGGTGGTTTCATATTTAAGATGCTGTGTCACCATGACAACCTGGGGTCAAGTGTGGCCCAACTTTACCTTTGCTGTCCTCACTCTTCCACTCTTTCCTGTTTTGTATCCTCTTTCATCTGTCCTACAAAGGCAAAATAATGCCATTAGATTATAAAGTGGTCCAAATTAAATTCACTTGTTTACACTGATGGAGAACTGATGGAAACAAAGACCCCACTCATGTCTGCATAAAATCCACATGAGATTTAAGGCAATTCCTTCCTGCACTATATTTAAAACACACCAAAATACAGACAGATTAGGACCACGTGAAACATTTATTTGAGTTCTGAGTTTAAAGTCAGAATTCTGAGATTTGGGATAAACTCAGAACTCAAATATATTTTTCTCGTGGCCCTAATCCTCTTCTGTAGTTAACTGTGTAGCTGCTAAATAAAATAACAGCACAGACTGACTCTGGATGCTACTCAGCTATAAAAGTATGTGTGACAAAAAGCTTCAGTGAGGCAAGTCAAACCTTCAGCTGTGATATTTATTAGATATATTAGATTAAGAACCAGTTAAAGATTAGAAATAGATCATCAAAAATTACAGATGTGGATTTTATTCCTCCACATGCATTTGAATATTTTATAAAATCATTTTTAGATGAATGTTTTGGAATTCTTGCACTTTTTTTGTGAATCGCTTGTTTATTATGTGTCTTTTACGGACAAAAGTAACCTAACAGAGTCATGTGACTGCACGTATTAGTTCATCTGTGATGCTAAACTGTTCAGTTCTGATCAGTTTTGAATGAGTCTGACCGGAGCAGCACGATGTGACAGTTTATTTCTCAGTGACTACATTTCTGCTCGGCCTCGGTGGGTGTTTTGTTTTGCTATCAGCGCTCACTGTAAGGAGGCTCACACTCCTACATTTACTATTCAAACTGAACACTGTGTTCCCAATACAGAACACTCTCTCTGTGTGGGAGTCCATTTGTTAACTTCTATAAATAGGCACTGTGTGGTTTCTGTTTGGTGTTAATTGGCTCCAACCAGGACACGGGGATATGAAATTGAAAACAATCATTTGGTTTTGATTCAGTGTCAAAGCTACTGATGCTCCACACACACACAACATAAACATTTAAAGAATTGGTGAAGTTCACCTCTGAGACAAAAGTAGTGAAATCCTGCTACTATAGTTTGTTTACGTAGCTTCCGTAGGCGAAGGAAGCTTCCAAAAATAGTCCAGTAGAGCCCCAGAATATAAATATAGGCCTGGAAATGTGCAGCTTATGTCTCCTTTAATGTAATCTGTAATCACTGACCTCAAAGACTCTGAGAAGTGAGTCAGTGACGGTGAGTAAAAGTCGGTGTAAGTCGTAGTTTGCAGCTTTGGGAAACAGACTGGCACTAACTGCCCTGAAGTGCTCTGCGAGTCCTCCGTCACGTCACAGATTAAACATTTACAGCGGAAAACAGAGACAGCTCAGCTCCTGATTTATTCATCTCATGTCTGCGTTTCCAGCAGACTGTTATGTCAGCGGAGAGCAGAGAGACGCTGAGGGGTTAAAGCATCGACCGGAGGGCTGACGTGGGATTCGTCACACCTGTCGGGGATCAGGTGACCGACAGTGTTCGTTTCCTCCCTCGTGTCTCATCTATGGAGGATGGATTACAGCGTGGCGCAGAGTGTGGGAAAAGGGGCTTGGCTATCGAAGGGCGCGGTACACGTGACCTATTGTGTCGCCGTGCAGGTAGATTTGTGTTTCACCTGGTGTTTCAGTGCTTTTTGCTTTTTTTAATGGTGGTTTATGTGGGTGAGGTTTTTTCCTCCTTTTATGACATGAACATACACTTATCACTAGTCTAATGCAAACCAACACATGTAACTAAAGCTGTCAAATAAAGTAAAAAGTACAATATTTTCCTCTGAAATTTAGTGGAGTAGAAGTAGAGTAGCAATAAAGTAGCAAAACATTGAAACAGATATATTATATTCCTTTAGTTGAGGAACAGAAAGGAACCATGTTTTAAAACTTCATCCACAGGCTGCAGATGAAACAGCAGCTGAGTGTCATTAAGCACACACACAACCACTCGCTGATAACGGAGGGAAGATCGTCTCCAAAAATGAATTTCAGCTGTTCCTGATGTGAATTTCTGCCCTCTGGAAGGCTTTTTAGCTGCTGAACAACCAGCAACACTTCCACTGTGCTGCTTTGCTCGTCATCTGGCTGCGATGCAAACTGCGACTACAGTAGTTACGTACGCACTCAGCGTGGCGCTGGGCGGCGACGGGCTGGTGCTGAAGCTTCCTGCAGATTCGATTGGACCTTCTGGTGTGATGTAGTAACAGGTCGCACCTCAACGCCGCTCACTCTTGAACCCTAATTTCAAAATTTCAAATAACTTAAAAAGAGCAAGGAGATAGAACTGATTAATTTTACAGCACAGGAGGCCCCTCATCACCCTGATCCATCCCAAACATCAGGTTTATTGTTTTCTATCATGTCAGCCCTGTAAAAAAAGTCAGAGGCATTATTTCACCATCCAATCAGCAGAAAAAAAAGCACTGCATCCCCAGACTCAGTCTCCAACAACATCCTCTCATTACCAGTTTAAACTCAGCAGGACAGAACTCTCACTTCATTTTACATGATTTCCATTAAGACAAAGGAGAATACATGAAAGCTTTTTTCTCCGTCTCCAGCTGTGTCCCAGTGGCTGTCCTTTTCTCCTCTGTACTTCATAAGAAGATTAATTTACAGAGTTAAAAGAGAGCTGTTAACTCCTTTTCATCTTTTTCTTTCTGACCGTTCATTTGTAACATTTTCAGATTTGAGTTTTAGTGTCACATTGTGATGAAAGAGACGTTTGTCCTTGACTTTCTTGAATAATGTGTCAGCTTGTAGCAGCTGGAATAACTGTCTGTACTTTCAGCCAGTGCAACCAACAGAACACGGGTTTAAATTGTAATCAGGACACACTCTTATAGTATAACACCACATTTACTTTAGTCTTCATCGCCCCCCTTAGTTACAATTTTCACACAGTTTCCGTTTTCACGCTGACATATTTACCGCTCAAAATTCACGGCTACTTGATTTTAAAAGCAAAACAAAAGCAATTAATTATTATTCAGGTTGGTTGAAAACTCCATCTGGCCGACATTTTAATGTTTCCTTCTGACTCATTTTAAAATGAGAACTATGTAAAAGGGTCTTAAATATAGATTTAATGGCTACATACGTGATATCATGCTAACGCTGTGTAATGATGCAAAACCTAATCAAGCTAACGCTGCATGTCTCAGGTAAAAAGTGAGAATTGTCACCAGTTGATGATCCATGTGGAGGACGTGGGAATATTGTATTTGTATTGTAAGGCAGCTAGTTAGCCCTTGTATTATAGCACAGTATAATACTAGAAAAACCTATTTAGACAAGCAGCAGAAATGATATTTATGCTTTATTGTTTGGAGTTTCAAACAACACATTTCACTTTTAGAGAAAAGGCTTTAAGGATGAGGACCAGCTGGTGAGTTTGGGTTCTGGTAAACTTCTCTAAATCCAATAAAGATTAGGACAAAGCCACTAAATTATGTTAGCATAAATCCTGATATAGTAACATCTCATTTTTTAAAACGTAACCTGAAACCCCACAAAGTAGCACAGGCTTTCAATCTATTTTGATTTTTAAAGCCTTACTGGTCAGTTTTCACCCAACAGCCACCAAACACTCACTTAATGGCACCTTGACCCCCACTTGCCTATTTTTTCTGGAGGACTTTGTCTGGCCTGGAGGTAGGCTGTGTAATGTGGGACACTTCAGCTCAAATGCATCTATCTCTTTTTTTAAATGCTAATGAATAGAACTGAAACCAACAGGAAGTACCTGCTGTGAAGTCCAGTCGAAGGTGGAGCTCTCAAAACCTCAGCAACTAAAACTAAAATTATCCATGTGGGAAAATATGTTGTTTTTACATTTTGGTTGAACTGACCCTTTAAAATAATGAAGGTGAGGGTGAGGAAACATATCAACCAATCATGACTTAGAAATCCACAGATGGTGAAAGTGTGAAAGTCCCACAGCGTTCATCCTTCATGTTTGGTGACACAGACTGAGCGTGTTGATGACTGACTCACATGTGGAATCTGTTAGTTCGCCGTCGTGTTTGCTTGCAGACGATGAAAAATGGCTGCACGCCTTTGATAGCTCGCCGCAGTGTGTTGATCAGTAGTGTATATACACATTAACTGTGGCCACAGCAACATTTCACTGTTTGAATTGTTTGATTGTAGCAGCTTTTACAAATCACAGACGTTTTCAGAACCACCCAAGTTTAATGTGCATTATCACTGCAGCAATGACTGATTCATAACATGCATCTGTTCATCAGCTGTGAAAACAACTGTTCACTTCTCAGAATAAAGAGGCGATACAGAGACACATCCTGTATAAATATCATCTTAAAATTGAAATATTTTCAGTTATTATTCATTATATTTGAATTTATTCTCATGTCTCAGGTGTTGAACCTGAACCTGAGCTGATGTTTTATCATCTGTCACTGAATACTGGCTGTATACGTCCACAGGATCTGTTCTTCAGCTGCAACATTTATATTATAGTTCAGAGTGGTTTTGCTGACATTTGTACCCGAATAAAACAACCTTTTGTTGCCTATAACTTTCCCTGTGATCACTCATTTTAAAGACGACATATCTATATGAATTAGTTTAATTACACAGCACAGTTCTTAGCAATAATTAATGGTATTATTACTGTGACTACTTAAAAAATGACAGCAATGGAAACCAAAATGTTAATACGTAAGAACATGAGACACATTCAGAGTGCTAGCTGCTGATGCTAACGTTACCTGCTGCTAACTGGGTTTGTGTGTGTTTGACGTTATAACTCGAGTCCTGCTGCAGACAGAGAAACATTCAGAGCTCAGACACTGACAGAGAACAAAGAAGTAAGAAAATGAAGCACATTTGGGAACAGAAAAGGTAAGAAAGGCTCTGACATGAGGAGCAACAGACGGCGACGGCAGCAAAAAAACAATAAAACAAAGCAGAGCAAAGACGAAATATCAAATGTTATTTCTAATTGTCTTGAAAACAACATTTAAACATGTGATAGGATTTTGATACAGTGTATGTCAGTTTTGATAACTTGGATTTTGATAGAAGCTGAAATTTTAAAGTTCACGCTGTGTTAAAACAGTACCAGCGGCTGCGTTAGTGAGGCCGTGTTGTTGTGTTGATCCAGGTAGCTGAGTTGGAGCTAAAGATTAATGCATTTAAATACTTACCAGACGCCAAAACGCCACAGAGCTATTTTGTCGTACTCACAGACAGAGTTACTGCGGCAGAAACAGTTTTATCTTTCATCGCAGCGATCGCGAGGTAAACAGCAGAAACACGTCACGTTACAAAGTAATCCACCGGTTTCTGTGTATCTGTGTTGACATGTAAAACGGAGCATTTGGGAAACATGACATCACACCTCAATTCATGCATGCACATAGTTGCTTTGTGTAATGAGCACAAACCTGAAACAACTACCGCCAAAGGAAAATAAGCTCACTACACATGCACAGAATGTTCTTCTCTGGTATTTGATGTATGGTCGACTTTATCACATGTGGACAGAATTATTATTTTTATTAAACGAAGGGGGAAATATCTGTTTACAAAAAATATCTGTGTACGTGTGGTCAAGGCCTTAGTAACCTTATAACTCTCAGATTATTAAGGTTAGACATTTTTGTCAGAAGTAATCCAGGTGATTATTGTCTGTACCTCTGTGTTTACAATAATAGGGCACTCCACACAAACTTTTGGCTTGATGGTGCTGCAGTAGAAAAGGTCAGGGGTCATCAGAATCACTGGGATTCATTCTGCAGTAGATATGAATATCTACAGCAAGTTTCATGGAAATATGTCCCAAAGATGTTGAGATGTCTCACTCAGACCAAGCATTCCTGGAGCTGCTGAATATAAAAAAAGTAGTTTTTTTATTTGCAGTGTGTGTGTCTTTATGTGTTTATGTGTGAGTTGGGCTCCTCTGGCTCTGGATTCCTCCTCCTCCCTCTCCTACTGTTGTTGTCCTGAACAGACTTTGTGAAATATTCAGAGATTTCCGGTGGAGCCTCCACCCGGCTAATTACTGACCGCTGGCAGGCAGCTCGCTGGAGGTCATGTGGACCGTCTGAACTGCACTTATCATCGTGGTAACACCGAGGAATGTTATTCCCCTGTGTCACACACACACACACACACACACAACATACACCACCACACTGCACAAAATACTACACACATAAACACAAAGTTCAGCCACCAAACGGACTGGACGGCAGCTCCCACAGTAAATCTGATCCAACACATAAGGAGCAGCAGCAGTTTGGCTTTTAGCTGTGTGCGTGTTACATTAAAGGATGGGTTCAGGTTTTTTCAAGTCTGTCTTAATACAATACTCATGTGCCATTATGTATGTGGAAATGGATCTCAGTCACTGGAACAATTCCTGCTCTCCACACTGACCCTGAAGCTGTTCTCTCTGAACGTCACCACACTGTAAGAAATGTGGGCCAAAATCCACAATCCAAAGTTCAGCTGAAGCTAAAATGAGGCTTCAACAGTCCCAGTTTGCTAAATTGAGTCAATATCTTCCAAAGTTACAGCCTGTTTAGAACAAAATTCCCTCTTTTTGTTTCTCCAGAACGTTCCTTGCCAAGCTGCAGCGGAGGGATACGTTCAAGTGGTCGCATGTCGGTTTGTTGCCGTTATCCAGCTTTTACTACTCAAGACGTGCGCCAAGAAAACTTTGAATGCACCTGTAAGCAGGTTGCCAACTGCCAATAAAACCCAAAGAAGAAGAAGAGCAACTTTGAAGTGTTTTTTTTTCTTTGCAGATTTGATAGCTGGAGTGATTTTGCAGTCTGTGTTTTTGGACACGTGCCTGACATGGAATATGGTTCGTGTCTGTGTTTATCTGCTGTGTTGTGAAAGAAACAAGTAATAGGAAAAATGCGTTCCAGAGATTTCCTTTGAGAGATCCTGAAAGGAGCAAGTTGTGGCTAACAGCTGTCAAAATGGACATAAATACAGTGTTTGCAGCTCAGTAGAAGAGGGGCTGTGAGAAAATGTCAGCGGCCGAGCTGACAACAGTTGATGAGGCGGTACGTGTAAATAAACACTCTGTTCTCTGGTTCACTCTGTAATGTGAGTAAAACGCTTCCAGCAACAAATCTACACGCGACTACTAGAACGTATCCCTCCGCCGCAGCTTTGCACGGAACGTTCTGGAGAAACAAAAAGCACCAATTTTGTTCTACACAGGCTGTAACTTTGGAATATATTGACTCGATTTAGCTCATTAATATTGCTGAAGCATCATATGAACTGTGGAATGAATTTTTATATGTGGTCTCTTAGGCCCCGATCAGACAGAGCGCTTTTTGCAGGTTGCAAAATGTGAGGCGCACTTCCTTTTTTGTTGAAGCCTACAATTAAAAAAGAGCAGCTTGCTGTTTTGCTTTGAAGTAAACTCACTCCAGGCCTGCTGCTTTCTGTTCGGATCATGGTAACTATGGTTGGTAAAGTCTTATAGCTCCAGCAACAGCTCACCAGCACAGAAGGCCCGCCTCTCAATTCTTCTGATTGGACAATGGGGAAAAAACGCTAATTACATTGGACGCTTTTCCACTCTGAATTGAAGTTTTTTCAACTTGAGGCATTCCTGCAAAAACAGGGCATAGAGCAGAAAAACGTGAGGCGCTCAGCAACACAAAAGCAGCAAACAAAAAGTTTCAATCTCATTGAAAACAATGACAAAAAGCCGCCTCAGGCTGCTAAAAAGCGTTCAGTGTGATCGGGGCCTTATAGTGTATTCATCTTCAGGCTCAGTGTGGACAGTAGGGATTGTTACAGCAAGCAAGACCTATTTCCACATACGTAATGGTACATCAGTATTAAGACAGACCCGAATCTATCTATTAATGTTGAGATGAAAAGGAGTCATCGTGCCAGGTTAGCAGAACAGCTGAGATGAAATGACGGCGATGCTCTTTATGTGTGAGAAAGAGTTAAAAGTTCCATGTGGAGTTCTTCTCGAAAACAATCAGGTCTGATTCCCACGATGAAGAACTCAGCTCCTATTTAAGTATCCTGTGATCGTGTGTTACTGTGTGTATTTTAAAGAAGGCGTCACATTGGGCTCAGAGATGTTGTGATGAGGATTTATTTCACAGTTTTTGACATTTAGTCGACTAAACCAGTAATCGAAAGTTTGTCATTACACCTTTACTCAATAAATAAACATTATGTAACAGATAACTATAAAAACAATAAATATGAATAAATACAGATGTGGCTGTGAAAATTCTCACATATGTGATTTTATTTTTTGAATTTTATTTATTTATTTGAAAGGGACAATGCTCATTAATCAATAGCTGTCCCAACCAGATGTTAAAGCATAATTCTGGCAACCTTAACCCTTTCTATATTTTTCTTCTTGTCAGCAAATCTTGTTTGGATCCAAACCAACAATGAACTGATCTACTAACAAGTATTGTGTGTGTATCCAAAGCCTGATATATCTTATTCCTCTGTGCCGTAGATCCAAAAACTATTAAAAACCCGTCAGTGAGTCACACCGCTGCACTGGGTCACATGTTCCTTCATTCCTGAAGAGTTTGGTCACATTACTTTGTTTAGAAACGGCTCCAAAGACTAATAACAGCATCATGTTTTCAGTCTCCAGAGAATAGTTCTGTGTACAGCTCTGTCTCCTAGGAATGATGTTCATGTACATTCCAACAGGAAGTTGAGAAAATGTTGATACTGAACGTATGAGTCAACATACCTACAGTATTGTATTTTTTTCCCACCAAAATCTTGCAGTAAAATATCTGCTGATAGAAACTGCAGCAATGTTGAGACTGGCAGCACTTGGTTAAGTTCAGAGAAAGATCATGGTCTGTGTTTAATACAGAAAGAAGTCTGCAGTGACTTGAAGCTCAACATGTTTATTAACATTAAGCGACACCAACAGATTTATCAGAGTGATAAATAATGTGGCTTCATTTATTCAAAAAGTTACCTGTGAACATAATCCAGGCACATAATTGGGAAATAATTTAGTCGTATATTAATGCAATTTCTATGAGACAGGTTTGGATTGATTGAATCTGAGGAATATGGATACGCATCGGTCTTGTTTTTAACTGTATATTAACATTTTCTGTGTCTTTTCTCTCTGTGTGCAGCAGGTAAACAAGCTGTGGTTCCTGTTTCGGGATCTCCTCGTGCGTCTCCTCGTCCTCTCGGCAGACAGCAGCTCTGTGGGGTTTTCTGTGTTTGGAGGCAGCAGGTGAGGAGATTCTGCTCGGTAACCCGTCGTCATGGAAAAGACACCTGCGCTGTGATTGGTGGAGAGCTGCAGCTGGAGGAGTGTGGCAGACTGATGAGTCCACAGTGAGGTGGTCGACTGTGTTACATAACAGCTCTCAGATCAGAAGCCGCTTTATTAGAATATTAAAACACAACCTGCAGCACAGCAGGTCCACAAATTAAGATGATTTGACACTGATTTTTATACAAAGAAATACAGAGTTCAGTCCACAGTCACAACAAAAGCTGAACGTTGATGTTTTATTATAACATCAGAAGTTCCCATTATTTTGTCCATCCACCACAGAGTGTAGACCTTCAGTAAACAGACTCTGCACACAAGACATCACCTGAGACGTCACATGACCGAGCTCCACCAGTTGGCAGGTGAATATGAATTTTGTTGTTTCTTCTGTTTTATTTATTACCAATTTAGATACGAGCGGTTACGTGCGTAGACTCTGAGGTTACGCTGTAGCTGACGTCCACCTCCTCAAAAATGTAACTACAGAAACACCACGTAGGGACCACAAGAACACTGATTGGCTGTTTCTGTTTTCTAGAGAGACGACGTCTCACTCTGTAGTTAGAACTACAAACACGCTTCTTTTACCTCATAAACTATCTTTGGCCCAGCAGAGAGCAGTTAGCACACTTTACTTTTTGTTTGTCATTAAGTTACTCAGGATTAATGTTAACTATCGACTGCTGATAATACGTTTGTTGTTTTAATGGGTGAAACTGTCAGCGTGGGCTGAAAATGTCAAATCACTGGGTTACAATTTTAACAGTTTGGGTGAATATAGCACCAACCAGGTTAATGTTACTCAGAAAGCCTCTCAAGACAAACTTTAGTGTTATTTTTTATTTTACTGTTGGGTTATTTACCAAAACTAAAGCTTGTTCTAATCTATAATCTCTTTTTAAACTGACGTCACAGTTTGTTACTGATTGTTAATAACTTTTCATATTCACATCGTTTTATACAAGAAACAAAACATTTGTGACAGTTTTTAGTTAAAGCTTGTTGTGTGTAACACTGGGTCAGTATTGTGTTGGTGCTACATGTATTTACCAAACTGGGTAAAATTTGACCCCAGTGATTTTTAGTGTGGCGACTGGTCTTTGTTAATGAGACATTCAAACACTCTAATTTTCACTCACGTGCAGTGAAATGCTGGCAGAGCAGCTGCAACACTCGCAGGCTGAGGAGACGAAACACAGGAAAGTATAGAAAGGATGATTATCTGATCGGGTTTATTTTAACCGATACCGATCCATTAAAATATATTCAATCGACCTGATACTGATTGATAGGATCGGCTTTATATTGATTGGCTATTAATGAAAAATGCCAGCCTCAAACTGTATAAGAAACAGTTCTGATATAATGAAAATCTTAAGGATATGGATTTTTTTTTAAATGTGTTCATCTCTTTCTCTCAGAAACTTAAAGCAACAAACAGCTGATAACTGAACAGTCAGCATGAATCTACCAACATGTAAAGCCAGCACACGTGTTCAATATCAAGACAAAATGCCTCGTTAATTTATCCTGCAGAAACCCAGCCCCAGACTGTTGGTGTGTAATCAATGTATTGTTCTGCCTAAATTAAATGAATTAATAAATTAAAATGAATTAATTAATAATATTAAAAGTAAGAACATGTCTCGTGAAATGTCTAGTGATGTCTTGGTTAACTATTTGCCAGCTTACCAAGTAAATAACTTTCAACTTTACCTGCCTACCTACTTTGCATTAAACACATCTAGCTCACCATTAATACATTATAAAGTATATATATATATATATATATATATATATATATATATATATATATATATATATATATGAGATATGGGCAATTTTTCAAGTTTAATTGTTGATTTTGCTTCAGTGATCCATCTTTTATGCTGTTCCTCTCCAGTGTTTTAATATCACTTTCTTTGTTAACAGGATTAGAATCAATACTACATCTTTATCTATATGTTGATTGTCTCTCACAATATACACAATTTAGGACAGAAAAAATAAAATATTCACACGTTCTATAATTTGCAGAAAGGACTCTGACCAAAAAATGTCTCCGAAAATTCAAGGCTTAATGATTTTTAATGATGAGATTGAAGCGATTCTGTCACTTTTCTCTCATGTCTCTTTTTCTCATCTCTCTCACATACTGTCTCTCCCCCTCATCATCCCTCTCTTTCTCTTTTTTCTCCTCCTCCTCCTCCTCCTCTCTGCAGTGTCCTCCAGGGTTGACCAGGGGAGCCTTTTATACAATTACTGCCAGTGGAGAGCCATAATTTCATTCTCTCTCTCTGCTGGGTAGAGGAGAATAAAAGAGGGCGCTGCACCTGGAGAATACATAATGGATCAGAGAGCAAAGGATAAAAATAGCTGAGGACAACGAGGGACAAGAGGAGGAGAAGGAGGAGGAGGACACGACTCTGTCCTCCTCCAGCAGCGAGGCCTGTGGTTTACATTTGAACCTCGTGTTGCTCTGGGAGGGAAGCGGATGGCGGTGTTTTTTTTTTTTTTTTTCTTGGAAGACATCACTTTGAACCCAACGCTGGCTTCTTCGATAAGACGCTGCCGTGCTCCGGATTGAAGTCAGATGTGTGGCGCAGTTGGCGGCTCTTCCTGTATTATTCAACTCAACCCTGAAGAATAAGTGGTTTCAGTGTTTTATAACGAGCAGAGGATGTGAAGTGGAGTGTTCTTCGAAAGCTGAGACGTTCACACACACATAAATGGACAGAACTGGTTCAGGGTTGAAACTGAAGACAAATGAGACAGTTTTCTTGGATTTTTACATTTTAACATAATCTTAAAGATTTCCTCCAGACATGTTTTAAAACATATAAAAATACTCAGATTTGAATTATAATTTGTGCCTGTTAAATTACCTCATTAAAGATTGTAAATATATTTCATTTCTAAAGTTTTCCTGCTGGACACCAGATGTCTCCTCCTTCACTGTAAAGTCTATTCTCAGTGTTTGTGCACTGAAGGCTTCAAGTTTCCACATCACACTTGTGTAAGCTGCATACTGGACCATGATTGGCTCCAAAGTAGCTGTGATGTCACAAATCCTGCTCGTAGGTTCACGTGTTAAACTGAGATTTAAGGTGAGAAACTTTCCTCCTTCAGCAGGTGAAGGTGAAAACAAACTCTGCACAAACATACAAGAAACAACATCCAGCTGAAGAAAGAAGAAGAAGAAACAAAGGTTTTTGAGTGGAGGACTTTAAAATAATATCTGGTTCTTATAAATGCAAACATCTACACAGATTTGGCTGAAATTCTGGTTCTCTGAAGATACAAGTACACGTCTTTGCAGATCTACGCAGGCAGACGAGCACATTAAATGATCATTTAACTTTAATGTCCAAAAGATTAAATTAATTTGGTTAGAAGAAGAAGAATACAGTAAAACTAACAACGCAAGAAGAACGTAAAGTAAAACAATAAAGACAATACATAAAGCGAGCTGATTGGTTGATCATGAGGCGGGTTTGTAACGGGAAAGAAAAAAACATGTAAATATTAGTCTCAAAATCAACTGTATGCCACACTATGAAACTATAGCTATAAAAGAGACGTCCATGCCAACGCCTTCATATGACTCCCTGTGCACGTTCTCCTACATGCAGCCCAGATAAGCATGTTTGAACTACAGCAAACAGCTGATTAATCAATAAGTCGATTGAAAAATTAATCTGCAACTATTTTGATAAGTGAATAATCGTTTTAGGAATTTTTTAAGCAAAAATGCCAAAAAATTTTCTCTTTTAAATGTGACAATTTGAAGCTTTTGTTTGTCATAACTGACAGTAAGCTGATTATCTGAATACTTTGACTACTGGACAGGAATTTTTCACCAGTTTGACATTTTCTTGACCAAACAATTAATCAATTATTAATTAATTGATCAATAATCAATTATTCGTTTTTATCTGGTTCTTCTCATATGTGATGATTTGCTGATTTTCTTTAGTCACATATGACAGTAAACTGAATATCTGGAGGTTTTGGACAGTAAGTCGGTCAAAACAAGCAGATTGAAGATCACTGTGGGCTCTTATTTCACTATTTTTTTTACATTTCATTGGCTAAGCATTGAGCATTAATTAAGCAGCTGGGATTGAACCGCGGATGTTGCGGTTTTGTGGTAGGCTATGTAGGATGTTTTTTTGACTAATGTCCCATTTCTCCACCTGTGGGAAGGTCGGGAGACTTCTCCAATGAAAGAGGAACTGTCGACTTCAGCTCTGATGTGTCGTCCTCATTATCCCGCTCTGGGATCAGCTCACAGGCACGTTTAGACCAGTTTCAAGCGCCGCCAAAGACTGCAGGTTGGAGAGCTTCCCAACGATGAATAAAAATCCCACGTCCTGCCTGCCAACAACCAGAACTAACAGTCGATACAGAAATCAGATTGTTCTTTTTTCCTTTTTTTTCTTTAATAAATCTCTGCAGACCAAACAGAGTCCAAGAATTACACTTGGCACATCCAAGATGGGCTGGAAAGACTTCAGCTTTAAACCATAAGCTTTCAGTCAATCTGACAGACCTCCCAAATCATCCAAATCTCACTCCCCCTCTTCAGGAACAGTTAACTCCTGGGTGTTTGAGTTTTTTATATGTGTATGAGGCCAAAGCCTTCATCTTTCTGGCACATAACAAAAACAGGACGAAGCTGTGTAACCCGAGAAAAGAGAGTCGCGGTCATTGAAGCCTCTCCGCAAGCCCGAAATGAGAAACAAATGGCTGCTTCTCTGTTAGCCATCGCTGCTGGCTCACGTCCCGGACTCCTCGTCCTCTGGAGTCTGTTCCCCTTCAACAACAAAAAACTGCACAAGCACAAAGAAAAGACGAGCGTTCCTTCCGTTCACAAGGTATCGGGTCACACGATCTCGCTCGGCCTTATCAGGTAGGACAGCGGCTTCAGGGTCTGCCAAAACGGAGCAGGAAGCTGTTTTAAAATAGAAAGGAGGATGTCTCACTATTTTCTTTCATGCATTGCACCCTCAGCTGAAATTTGACAAATCTGGGACAGCAGAGAAACAACATTAAACGACGGAGCAAATTCCCAAACAGGTGTTATTTGGATAAACTGACCACATATTGGGAATCTAAATGGTTACTTTATCACCTGAAAAAATATTAAAACTTAACAAAGTGACATATTAACAGTAAATGACAGTCATGGTCAGTCCCTCGTGTAGGCGTACAGGAACCTGTGTCTGTGTAACATGTAAGTTAACATCATATGATGTAGAAATGTAATGTTAGTTACTCATTAATGCTGCGTGTATGTTTATATTCATAGTAACTTTTTGAAACGTACGCAGTGTTACGTTTCGTTGCATCTTTGTGCTATTTTTAGCTCGGAGAAGGTGAATCTATCAAGCTAGCAGCACTACACCTGAGGGCAGCCGAGTCTTTCCCCACGTTACGATGATGGAAGTACCCACTCTTGGGAGCTGTAGTTTTTCTTTGTATGCTCATAAAATAACTTTAAGGTTTCAGTCATAGGAGATATTTCAGGTGCCCACTGGTTCCAGAAGTAAAAATCTTGTTCATTTTTCTCATAGACAACGTTACATTACTCACAGTTTGAGCTCTTCTATGCATGAAACTTTCCTGGTTGAATCATCAGTGCAAAAGATGAACAACTGTTAGAAAATATCTGGTTCTTCAGTAAAAAGTCAAAGGTACAAGACATAAAGATTTCAGAGTAGAAGTTAAGTATGACTCCCAATCTGCATTTTAGCAAGAAACAGCCAATCACCGAGCTTAAAAGCCCCTTTCACACATGCAGTCCATCCCTGAAATGTTCAGGAACATTTCCTGCAAGGGGTCATGTGTGAAGGGGAGCAGGGATCGATATTCTGGGCAATTCAGGTAAAATGTGGGTACGGCTGTGTTGTGAATGAAAGCAGTAACATTGCAGGTAAAGCACGTAAAGGGTTACGTCCATCTGAAGAAAGATGCTTTTATGTGGAGCAAGCAAACCAATCACAAGACACCACTGAATAGAGGAGACAGTGCTATTTTTTGAATGTAAAATATTTTAAATAAAATGTTCACACTCTTTTGTAAATGTTTATTAACTTTAACAGTATTCCTTTCGTAAAGCCATAATCTGACAGCACTTTGAATGATCAATATGGGCTCAGCGGGCAGACATGCTGCTCCACCAGAAACATCTCTAATGTAGCTACAGCAGGAGCATTTATTCACTGACAAATAACCTCAACTGTACACACACTGCACTGATGTTCACAGCCAACATTATACTGCTAACTTCACACTCTCTGCTTCGGTCTCCAGCTAAAATTCCCTCACATGCGTCGCTAACGGCGAGCAGAAGCTATGAACACAGAGCGCTACACACTTGGGCTAACGTTAGCTACTGTAGCTAAATTGTGCTAACAGGGCAGGTATCATGATCATTACACATTAAACTTAGTGAAATATTGTGACAATAGTCCGACTCAGTGTGAGTCCTGGAGCCGGGAGAGCAGCACGTGAGCCAACTGTCAATCACAGCTGTCAATCAACGCCCACACAGCAGACATCAAAGCTCCTATAAGTCTTCAAATCTTATTAACAGAGCAATAATTTCCAAAATGAACACTTATTAGAGTCTGAATTTAGAGAGTGAGACCAGAATGATTAGTTGAAAAACAAAGATTGACTCAGTATTTCTAGAGAGGAGTTGATGCTTTTTGAATAGGAGTCAGTTGGAGCAGCTAGCGGCTGTCTGTGGCACTTTTGAATAGAATAGAATTGAATAGAATAGAGTAGAATAGAATAGAATGCCTTTATTGTCATTGCACAGCTGTACAATGAAATTGAGTGCGTCCCCTGAGCGTTACATACAATATATATAAAAACAAAACACAAGCAGCAGAATCTTCAACACACACACATGCACTGCATATTTAAGACTACACACATAAATAAGAATAAAACAAGTATGAATATATTTTTAAAAATGTGAAATGATAAAATAGTCTATTGTTGTACTTAGTCCCAGAGATATTGGACAGTCTTGTTATTTCACAGAGTTCAGTTCTTTGATTGCACTCAGGTAAAAACTTTTCAGAAGTCAGGAAGTGCGGGTCTTGATAGACCTGTAGCGCCTTCCAAAGGGCAGCAGAGTGAAAAGATGGTCACCTTGTTGAGATGAGTCCTTGATGACATTTGTGGCCCGACGAAGACATCGGTTAGCTGAGTGCTGGTGATTTTCTGTGCTGATTTGATGACTCTCTGAAGAGCTTTTTTGTCAGCCTCAGTGCAGCTGGCGTACCACACCAAGATGCCATAAGTTAGTATGCTCTCAACAGAGCAGTGATAGAAGGACACCAGCAGCTGCCGGGACAGGTAAGAGTCTTCAGCCTCGAGACGTGGCAGCTGCTGCTTGGTTTAAAACTTATAATAGAAACTACTGTAGTGGAGCCTTTTAGAATATAGAGAGCAAACTCCAGGAACACACTGAATTTTATCCAGAAAGACAGATGAAAGAAAAGTTAAATGAGAGATTGTATTGAGTTACAGACGCTCGTGGAACTGAGGCTAGACAGGAAGTGACATCAAGTCAAGTCAAATTTATTTATAGACACATTCAAAAACAACAGAAGTTGACCAAAGTGCTTCACAGAAAAATGTAAAATACAGTTAAATAACTGAAACAAATCCAGACTTTGACTCTCCATTACAGTCTGGTATAAACAAGTAGAAAGTGCCTTTTACTCAAATCTCACAATAACCGAGAACAGCGTCTGTAACCATGGTAACAGTAACATGGTATAAGATATACAAATTTTAAACGTACAACAAAATGAAATTTTCACAAAAAGTAGATTTAAGCTTCCAAAAGTAAAATGACAAAAATTTGACCAAAACTAATATACAATTAAATCAATCTGTGCTTTGTTTAGCGGTCAGACCCTGACTGACACGAGAGCCAATCAGGTCTGACGATCAGCAGCCTGATCACAGACTGAGGAGTAAAGCTGATTTGTGAGGCTGCAGGTAATGTCTGCTGGATCTCAAAGGGTCAGAGGTCACTCTGTCATGAGAAGTGTGTGGCAGATTACAACATGTTGGAGAGGATTTAAAGAATACTATCTCTAAGCTCTTAAAACTGCTTTTCTCTTTGTCAGGCAGATGAAATAACTCATTCAAAACACGAATAATTGATTAGTGTGGTGTTAATGGTGAAGTGGGACAGCAAACCCAACAGTAAACCTTTGAAGGAAGAGACAGATCTACAACTGTTTCTGCTTTCAGTTTTTCCTGGCCGTGTTTCCTCCCCTGACGACTGAATGAAACTCTTCCAGCTCCGACAGATAAGAGACTTTGATCGAGTCGGTGGGCGTGTCAACAGCAGCAGAGCCAAATGTCCTCATTTCCTTTGAAACCAGCAGTTTGCATCAGCGAGGCCACCGGGGTTTATCAGTTCTGTGGATGTTTCCTTTACCTGATGTAGCAGGGGACACGGGTCCCTGAGGGGGGACAATCTCACTTTTATCGTGTTTTTTTAAGTTCTTTTATCACCGTGTACACTTTTTTAAAATGTTGGGTAATGAGGTACCTGTATTTCTAATGTTTTAATGTTTCTTGCCATAATTTCAGGTGTGATCAAGAAAAAGAAGAAACGTCATCTTTTAAATCCTCAAAGTGGGAACGTTTTATATTTGTAGAATCCATTTGAATCATGTTTTAATAGTTAGTGTTTTTACAGGCAGCCCTAATAAATACCATTTATTTTAGGTTTAAGTTATTTATTTATTGTTTTTAGAGGTTTTAAAATAAGGAGGATGTCTCTCAGTTTTGTTTTTTTACTTTTGGATCACAGAATTCTATCAACAAAAACTATGAAAAATATTTGTTGACCTTTTTTTCATGACAAAAATGAGACTAAAACTAAATAAAAAGCTGACTTTAAATGTAGCAGGAGCAGATGAGTTCACTCACAGGTGATAGTTTGGGGTGTGTGGCGGCAGATTATTTAGCTGCTGTTTCTTTTGTTTGTGGTGTTTTGTTTCAGCTCCTTTTTCTAGCTTTGGTTTGATTGTTTTATAGATTTTGAATTGGTTTTGATAAAAGAACCTCATGGCATGAGCCACACTGACTGTCTTGGTTTCATCTTTGAATACTAAACTATTACACTGAGATCACCTGACCGACTTCACCTGTGTGTTTTAAGACGACAGCAGGAGGAGGAGGAGGAGGAGGAAGCAGAGCCTCTCTACTCTCACTAAGAGCCTTCCCTCGCTGTCAACTTTGACCTTTAAAGACAATAAATCCCTCGACAGCAGGCTGGTAAACAAACGTGCAAATGTGCTTAAAGTAAGATACGACATTCATTCAGTAAATTAGCTGACTGCCAGCAGACGTTTAAAGGCGACATATTCTGCACATTTCCAGCTCTATATTTATATTCTGGTGCTCTACTAGAATATCTTTGCATGGCCTCTAACCTTCATCGCATGCCAGAAATCTTGTTTTCGTGTTTTCCAGCTAAGAAATATCACCAAACTTAAACCGTTCCTCTCCTTTAACGACTTGAAGACTGTCACAAATGCCTTAATTTCCTCTCGACTGGATTACTGCTCTTTTTTTGGGTGTTAGCCAGTCATCTTTGTCTCGCTTACAGCTGGTGCAGAATGCTGCTGCTAGACTACTAACTGGTACCAGGAAGAGCGACAGCATCTAAGCATTTAAGGTTCTATTCTTTGTTTTTAAAGCTCTACACAGCCTGGTGCTCCAGTACATCTCTGAGCTCCTCTGCCCCCGTGTTTTTTCTTCTGTAGACACTTTTAAGGCTTATTTACTTGTGTGTGTATGGGATAGTATTGTTATGTCATCTCTATTCCTTTTTTGCTGTTACCTTGTTATATTGTTTTAATTTACTTTTGTTATTTTATTGTACAGCACTTTGGTCAACTCTGGTTTTTAAATGTGCTTTATAAATAAACTTCATTTGATTTGATTTACGGTTTTAAAAAATCCTTATTCAGTGATGGAAGTATTCAAATTCTTTAAGTAAAAGTCTCAAAAAATCAATACCACAATGTAAAAATACTTTATTGCAAGTAAAAGTCCTGCATTTAATAGAAGTACAGAAGTATTTGAAGCTAAATTTGCTTAAAGTTCTAAAGTAAAAGTACTCGTTTAGCAGGAAATCAGGCTGTGACTGATATATTAAATAAACTGAACAAAGTACTGATGAGTCGATGCATAAGCAGCTTTTCATAGTTGTAGCTGCTGGAGGAGGAGCTGCTTTGAGCTGCTTTATAAGGGTCATAAGATAAATCTGAGAGGTCTTGAGATGATAGATTAGGTAGCAAAGAAGAAAAAACAGTTCTGCTCCAAACTTTGGATTCATTTTTCAAAACTTTTCTTCTGAAATATTGGAGAGTTTTACCTCTTTGGGCCTCAAATAGTTATGTATTTGATCTGAAACATGACAAAGAGACAAATATACACTTTAGAGAACCACAAGCCAAAAGAAGCACTGGTTTAATCTGTAACAATGCAGTTTAATTTATAAACTCAATATTATGTTATTTTATGTCAAATTTGCACAAAACATATGAACTGTAGTGTGTGTGTGTGTGTGTGTGTGTGTGTGTGTGTGTGTGTGTGTGTGTGTGTTTGTGCTCTCATACTTATATTCATTTCAGGCCGCAGCAGTAAGGACATTTTTGAGACCTTCTACAAAGGGCTGTTTGAGAGTTAACAAATTAATACAACCCCCCCCCCCCCACACACACACACACACACACACACACACACACACACTCACACACACACACACAGTACGGGGTTAGTGGGGTCTGAGTACTTCATACTGTAAATCCAACGTAATCCCATGTAATCTGACTCAGCCTTGACTGGAACACTGAGTGTGTGTGTGTGTGTGTGTGTGTGTGTGTGCGTGTGTGTTACACTGAATATGTAACACACGGACTTTGGGAATTTACAGACTGTTTTCCAGGAAACTGTATTTGTTCTTGGAAGGTTATTGGTTTGTTTACACACACACACACACACACACACACACACACACACACACTTTTTTTTAGTGCAGTAGTCAGTTATCCTCTTGTTTGTTTAGCTCCACTGTGACCGACCAATCAGAGGCCAGCCAGGGTTTGTAAACCAAAAAATGCTCGTTTATGTTTAATCAAAGACTCGCTGACTTCCTGTTCCACCGCTTTAGGATTTATTGTATTTTATGTCCATATTCTGACATAACTGGACAGAAAAATCCGAACGAGCGTTACACACAACTGATCTGTAAAACACAGCTGCACCCCTACTGATGAAAACAGTAAAAATATATAGTAGCAGCCAAAAGTTTGGACACACTAACTCATTAAAGGGTTTTTTCTTCATACAAAAATGAAGAAAAACCTTCAAATGAGTCAATGAGTCTAAACTGTTGACTGCTACTGTAAACAGTGTGTTTTGGCTAACAGTGTGTTGTCTGAGTTGCTGCTATCGCTGTAGCTAAAATGCTAAAATGACATCTCAGACCTTTCACTTCTTTCTAATTTTTTAATGTTTGAAGGATGAAAGAAAACAACTTTGTACGTCACAGTACACTGTAGTTCCTTCACTTTGTACAGACATAACCTTCCCAGCCCCCCCCGCCCCCGCTGTGGAGTTCCTGCAGAAACCCTGCGAGTCGCTCTGCATGTCTGATTAGATGATTACGTCTGTTTTGCATTATTAACACCAAACCCTCGGCGGGGAGAATCGTCTTGTGTTGCATGTGAGCTGGCAGCCAAATCGCTTCAGGCGGTGACACAGTCAGAGCGTGGGCGCAGCATGTGCTGTCATACACATGAAGCCCCGGACGTTTCGTTTTTCTGTGATTTTCAGACTTCAGCTTCTGATGAGGAATTATTCAGTTCCTGTTCAGACTGAGAAAATAATTCTGATGAAGTCACTCCCACTCAAACACCTGAACAGTATTAGTTGTTTTGGACAAAACACGTCACGCCTCTTTGTGCTGTTTGAGTTTTCATTTAGACATTCAGAACCAGACGGGTCCTGTATGAGGCTGTTAAGTATGTTTTTAAAGGAAAAAAATCTTGTTTCCAGCCTCTCAAATGAATATAATATTTTACAAAATGAATATTTTCTGGTTTCTTTAGTCTCTGTGACAGTAAACTGAATTTTTTTGGGTTGTGGACAAAACAAGACAATTGAGGACGTCATCTTTGGGAAACACTGATGGACATTTTTCACCATTTTCTGACATTTTATGAACCGAACTAATCGATTAATCAAGAAAATAATCAACAGATTCATTGATAATGAAAATAACTGTTAGTTGCAGCTCTAAATTTGATGAAGATCTAAAGTTATAAGAAGCGTCTTTTTTCTCTGATTTGAAAGTGGATTTACTGACGCTGATCCTGAACAGACATCTTTGTGAAGAGGAGGTTCTGCTGACTTTTACAGTGTGTTTGATGTCTGTGCGTTCTGGTTTGACACAGTTATGTTGAGATTAAAGGATCAATTTGGCGCCTTATCAGACGGACGGCGAGAAGACAAACACACACGAGCATCGACGGCCCTGTAATCACTGCCATGTGTTGCACTGAGGTCAGAGGTCACTGAGATGTTAGCACAAATGCTCGCAGGTTCTCATTAGACAGCGAGGTCAGCTCATCCATGTGGGAGAGAGAAGAAGTAAGGCCTGTTTTACACCAGAGGATTATGGGTAAGGAGGAGAAGCAGAGTCAGACAGTGACGGTGGAAGAAAACTGGACAGAATTAACCTGCCTGTGCTGCGAATGTTGATGTTCGGCTGGTGCTGCTTGTAAGAGGTCAAAGGTCAACCTGCAGGTTGAGTCTATCTTGTCACATACACACACACACGCACACACACACACACACACACACACACACACACACACACACACACTGCAGCTGGCAGGAATAATTTGCCGTCACATCACAGAGTCAGTGATGCGGATGAAGGCTGAGCTCCATCATTAGAAACATGAACTCACTAAAAATAGATCAGAGCGACTCTCAGACTGTCAGACAGTTGAGAGTCAGAACTGTTGTCTCTGGTGTTTCTTTTATAAATGAGGGTGATACATGTATGAAAAATGTTGTCGTGCAGTCATTTGTTATAAATTATTTTAGTTTTTATTTTTTTCTGTCACTCCGTCTTACATTTTATCCCCCAAAGGTCACGGTGAGAACTTCCCTCGCAATAAATGTTGCATTCTCTCGCACTACTTTTGCATTCCTGTACCCTAACCCTTATCCACTGCAGCCAAACGCTGTAACTTTTAGAGTGAACAGTCTTTAACGTTAGCTAGCTTGTTTCCACAAGCATTAACGTTAGCCTACTTTGTGTAGCTAACTATATCATTAAAAAGACATAAACAAAACGCCGGGTGACATTTGGGTGTTATGTAGAAATGGGCCTCCTGTCCACAGCTTATAGCTGCTGTAACTTCACGCCAGGGCACCTACCATGAAATGTTGCCTGGGAACGCAAAACATTGTGAGGGAACGCAAAAAAAAAAAATCTCGCCATGACCCTTGGGGGGCTTCGCATTATTGTTAGCATTATTTTTTTGATTGTAAATAGTAATGATACTATGTTTTTTTATTATTATGTATGTAGTGAAGTTTGATGTTTCTCGTGTCTCTCAGGTCCCAACAAATTTACCAGCTTACTCATCTTCATCTGGTTTCTAACCTGGACAAACCAACATAAGATAACATGTTCAGCTCTGCAGCTCCACATGGTTTCACACACACACACACACACACACACACACACACACACACACACAGAGAGAGAGAGAGAGAGAGAGAGAAACACACTCCTGAGCTGTGGGAGACTCTGGGGGATTAGTGAGGAGTTGGCTGAGCTTTGTTGGAGTTTCCCATCATCTCTCTCTCTCTCTCTCTCTCTCACACACACACACACACACACACTTTCCTCAGCTTAGGGGTGTTGAGGGTGGAGGAGGGGGGGTTGACTCTGGGGGTGAGAAGCAGGGATGGAGAGCAAGGGGTCTGAGGGGGATTTAAAGAGGAGTGTTGTTAACAGGAAGTGATGGAGCTCCTCCAAACAAGCTGTCCGTGTGTGTGTGTGTGTGTGTGTGTGTGTGTGTGTGTGTGTGTGTGTGTGTGTGAGCGAGCCTACCTGCCCATATTTCATGTTCTCTTGTTCTGCTCGGCTGCTCGTTCGCCCCTCAGGAAGGAAATTCCACCTCTCTCTCACCCCAACATCATCCAAAGGGATGACTGACTGACCAATCACATGACCCAGTTTGTTGTCTTTTTTGGTTTCCCACAGTGCAAATGGGCCTTTTCAGGTTTATTTAACGGCAACCCCTCCCCCACACACCTGTCTGATGTCAGACTGAGAGGGAATTCGGACGACCATTTTTGTTACTTTCCGAAACTGACAATCCGACATTCACACCCACTTTTTGGTCAGGTGTGTGGAGGTGACAAAGTAGGCGGAGTTTGAACAGCAGGTCATATTAATTAAAGTAAAACTTGTTTATTGTCCAGTTTGTGCACTCTCAAAGACCATTTGTGAGGAAAGATAGTACACTTTTTAAGTGGACTGATTATTGTAACAGTGTGACGTCTTCTTTCTAGCTCATCACGTCAATTTCAGGAGTCACATTGTTCAGTAAAATTATTTTATTTTTTATTTATTTATTCATATCAGATGCATACTTAAAGCTTATCAACTTAATAGTTCTGAACCAGAACCTTCAGTAAAGTAGCTCCTGTAAAATAAGGCTTGTCTGTGTTTGATTGACAGCAGCTGGAGGGATGTGTCTGTGTCTGTGTTTGATGGACAGCAGGTGGAGGGATGTGTCTGTGTCTGTGTTTGATTGACAGCAGCTGGAGGGATGTGTCTGTGTCTGTGTTTGATTAACAGCAGCTGGAGGGATGTGTCTGTGTCTGTGTTTGATTGACAGCAGCTGGAGGGATGTGTCTGTGTCTGTGTTTGATTGACAGCAGCTGGAGGGTCGTGTGGTGGCTCGTTCAACAAGCTAAGCTGCAGGATAAGACGTGTTCATGTTTGTAAGTTAGATAAGAAGGAGACTTTAGCAGGAAGCTAATGTGGGTTGTTGTTCAGAGTCTGTGGCTCTTGTGTTGTGTAGCAGGATGCTGTCAGGCTCAGTGTGACCGTCTGCTCTGCCTGTGATTGAACGACATGTTATCACTTTATACAAAGATTTGATTTGCTGTTTGAAATAGATAATGGAACCGAAAAAAATAATGTAAAACTAGGGCGCGCCATCATGAAATCAAACTATTTAAAATATAAATTTCTCCCTTTTTTTCTCAAACAAGAACACAGGACAAGTGATTTACAGAGCAGATATGTTGCTGTAGGAGACAAAAAAGGACTTTAAAGATACAGCATTTATTATAAAATGTTTGTTTTTGTTTGTTCCATGTGAAATTATCTGAAATGACACACTGCTGCAGCTTTATGAAACAATCCAGTTGTTGATCACATTGACAACTTTTTTCCCAAAAAGGAGCCTCATGACAAAAATTGCAGACAAACACGACAAACAACACAATCAAAACCTCTAAAGGTAAACCATGAGTCCATGTTTCAGTGTGTGAGTGTTGGATCAGAATCTGTTGGCCTGAAGAAAGACACACAACTTTTTGGAGTTGACTTAACGCCTGCTGGTATTCATATTCTCATTGACATGCTCCATTTTGTGGGATCATACATCTCTGGTCCTCTTTGTCTCAGCAGCTCTGGCCATGTAAACGGTCCTCAGTGGAGGCTTCACACAGAGAGCCGCCATCTGTGGCGAGCAGGACGCTGCCAAAGCAAACACACATCAGAACAGACAGAGATACATTCAAAACACACACAAGTGTTTGTATAGCCTCAAAACACTCAGATATGCAGATAGATGTCAGCATCACAAGAAATGCACTCTGTCAAAGTAGTATAGTATAATACGAATTAATGTAATTAAATCTGCAAACAATCCTTCACTGATCCTCTTACTGTAGTGATTGGTTGGAAGACGCCACTGAGCATGAACGGAGACACGGCTCTACAGAACTACTCTCCAGAGACTGAAAACATGATCGCTGTTATTAGTCTTTGGAGCCGTTTCTAAACAAACTAACGTGACCAAACTCTTCATGATGAAGGAACATGTGACCCAGTGCAGCGGTGTGACTCACTGACCTGTTTTAATAGTTTTTGGACACAACAGAGGAATAAGATATATCAGGCTTTGATACACACACACAATACTGTTAGTAGATCAGTTCATTGTTGGTTTGGATCCAAACAAGATTTGTTAACGAAAAATATAGAAAATCATCAGACACACTATAAATGCAGAAGATAGAACGTGGTCGTTAAAAGGAACCTTTAATGAAAGTAAAGTAATTAATAAGTAATAAGTAAAAAACTAATTGAGTAATTAGTAAATTAATGTGATTACTGGCTGCAACTGGCTGTTGCTGTGTGTTCATTCATGCTGCCACATGAGCTGCTGTGACTGTCTGTTTAAATGCTCCGACACCATCAGACCTCCAAATATCAAGTTATCACAGTCTGACAGGATGCAGACTGTGTGTGTGTGTGTGTGTGTGTGTGTGTGTGTGTGTGTGTGTTGTGGACGCTGTGCTGGAACAACAGCTACCCCTGCTGACAGACCGGACTCACTGCTGGATGTCCTCGGCCTGCTCTACCCACAATGCCACAGGGCTCAGTGCCTGTTTCAGTCTGGTTGTGTCTGTGCGGCTCAGTGTCAGTCAGACAGGAACATATTTAACACTTTGACATGAATCTGTGGGGACCACTGAGAGGAAACAACAGCTGCTGCAGCAACATGACTGGACACAAACATACCTGAAAAGTACTAAATGATGAAAAGATCAAAATAACAAATAAAAAGAGATGCAAGAAATATAGATTTATTTAAAGGTCACTTCCCCCAAATTTCAAGCAAACCTAATCAACCTGATCTAAGCATAACACACATTTTCGAAATATTACAACTTTATTCTCGAAATTTTACAACTTTTTTCTCAAAATTGTACAACTTTTTCCTTAAAATATTGTATATTTTTTCTATAGATATTACAACTTCTCAAAATGCATGTGAGAATTTGGACTATTTCTAAAATCGTAGCTACAGCCCTGTGTATAAGAAATGCACAATTACAGAAAGAAATGAGAAAATCAAGAAATATATTAGGACATTAATTATACAAAAAAACTGGTCCATGAAAATGCCCTGCTTTATTTTAAAGTTGCAAAGAATATCAACACATATCTTGCCATTGTTAACATGTTTAATTTACTGAGTATATGGACAACAGTTTCACAGAAATACTTGTACAGTATACAGTATATATTTAATTAACCTTTTTCAACAACATACAGGCCTTAAAGGACAGGTTCACAATTTTTCCAATGTGTGTTAAACAGCAGTCAGGTGTCCATATGAACAGTGAAAGAGGTTTTCCTCGCTGTAATCATTCCTCCTGTTCATACTGGATATTAAAAGATCCCCTTCAAATGTGCTTTAATGGAAGTGATGGAGGCCAAAATCCACAGTGTGTCCACACAGTCATTTAAAAGTAGATGTGAAGCTTATATGATGCTTCAGCAGTCTGAGTTAGTCATATCAAGTGGATATCTGCCACATTTACAGTCTTTTTAGCATCAAATTCCCTCTTTGTGTTTCCTCGGACAGTGTTTCCCTGTTGAGCTGCGGTGGAAGTATAGTAACAAAAAGAGGGACTTTGGCACTAAAAAGACTGTAACGTTGAAAGATATCTACTTGATTTGACTCATTTGGACGCTGAAGCTTCATATTAGCTTCAGATAAACTTTGAAATCCATGTTTGCACAGAAGGAGGACTGTGGATTTTGTCCCCCATCACTTCCATTGTAAGTGCATTATGAAGGGATCTTCTAATGGTCAGTATGAACAGGAGGAATGATTACAGCAAGAAAAACAGGTTTCACTCTTCATTTGGACTCCTGACTGTTGGTTTAAGACACACTTGAAAAAATGTGAACATGTATTATCCTGATGTCAAGAACAGTTGACAGAAAATAGAAGTAAATAAAGTAAATAAAGCAAAAAACATTAAAGAAAAAAAGTTTTGATGATGATGAACTCATTATTTAGCTTTTAACTGTCTTTTTTGTGTCGTATTTATTTATCATGTGAATCTGATGAATGTCTGAATCTATGTTCAATTTTTTTGTTTAAATCTTAGCCGTATTATTGTATTGTATATCTTTAAACACTGGCACCTCTTCAAACTCTCCTCCATGAACTAATTTACAGTATATTAATGTAAAAATATATTTATCCTTCACATTTCCAGTCAGGCATCCTGTAGCCGGCACACAGCTGTCGATCTGCGGGGTCCTTTTCGGGTCCTTCCTGCCTGAGCCGCTCCGCCAGCCTGCTGACATCTAAGCGAGCAGCCGAGAAAAGACGGTAAATTACCGGTAAATCTTAATCTCACAGGCCGGTACCGGAGGCGATGATGGGCGGGAAGACGAGCGCTATCGCCGCGGGGCTGTGCGGCGCTCTGGTCGTCGGTTACTGCATCTACTTCGACAGGAAGAGACGGAGTGACCCCAACTTCAAGAACAGGCTGCGGGAGCGTGAGTGCTGACCTCCTCTTCTCTTCCTCTTCTCTTCCTCTTCCTCACCTTCAGCAGGCCCGCGAGCTGGTTTGGTCCGGTTCGGCTCGGTTTAGTCTGCTTGTTAAGCTTCACGGTGTTATCTTGTCGTAAAGGCTCCGTAGTCCCGGTATCGTGCCAAAAAGTGATTTCCTCTCCTCGCTCCTGCATTTCTTATAGCACACTGTCTCCTGACGTGTTTTACCTGAAAAACACCGGATGCTAAATGCTCTGTAATGTGCAGCACAGAGCCAACATCAGTGAATTAACTGTTAAATTAGTGTTAAATTTGCTCTGCCTCATAAATTTTCAGTATTTCTTTGTCGACCTGCAAGTACAGCTCCAGTGATTAATCAATTAGTTGCCAACTACTAAATGAATCGCCAACTATTTTTGATAATCAATTAGTTGTTTTGAGTCATTTTTTAAAAGGAAATGTGTGAATTCTCTGATTCCAGCTTCTTAAATGTGAATATTTTCTGGTTTCTTTAGTCTCTCTGACAGTGAACTGAATATCTTTGTGTTGTGGACAAAACAAGATTTGATGACGTCACCTTGGGCTTTAGGAAACAGCATTTTCTGACATTTTATGGACCAAACAACTAATTAATTAATTGAGAAAATGATCAATAATGAAAATAATTGTTAGTTTCAGCCCTACCTGCAAGGTTTTAGTGTCAGTTCTTGCACCCAGTTGTGTGTTATAGTCTGGACAGAAGTGACTGCTTAAAAGTATCATCACCATACACTGCTGCTTGTCCATAGTTTGTTTTATTGATATGCTTTATGTAAGTAACTGGCAACTGATTAAGGGGAAATGTTACAGGAGTAGAGCTGCAAAGATTAATTAATTGTTAGTGGATTGACAGAAAATTAATCAGTAACTATTTTGATGTCATTAAAAATGCCAAACATTTGATGGATCCAGGTTCTTAAAATTGATAATTTGCTGCTTTTCTTGGTCTTTATTACTGTAAATTAAATATTTTTTTGTTTTTGACTGTTGGTCAGAAAAAGACATTGGATGATGTCACT
This sequence comes from Scomberomorus guttatus, assembly GCA_038419695.1. Taxonomy (NCBI): domain Eukaryota; kingdom Metazoa; phylum Chordata; class Actinopteri; order Scombriformes; family Scombridae; genus Scomberomorus; species Scomberomorus guttatus. The sequence goes on along the minus strand of CM076447.1, from coordinate 1,874,851 downwards.
TTGTGCTCTAGGATATTGTGACTGTCATTTTTCATTGTTTTCTGATGTTCGACTAATAAAACAATTGTAATCGATAATGAATCGTTAGTTGCAGCCCTGTATTGGAATAGTAAGATGATAGATGAGCGACTGTTGAATATTGTTAAAATACTGTGTGACGTTCTGTCAGGTGTGCACCTTGTAGGGTCGTGTTAAACTGACAGATTTTTATTTACGGAGAGTGGGTTTGCTGAATACACTTTCAGTGAAGCCAGAGGCCATACTCATAGCTGCACACAGTCACACCACTACTGACACAGTCGGGGGTTGAGAGCCTTGCTCAAGGGCACCTTGGTAGTGATCTGCGAATGCTGCTCATTCTCTCGTTTTTCTAGCCGTAAAAAGCCACTGTGAGTTTGTTTTGATAGTCACTACTGAACTGCATCAAGACCTTAAATTCAACCCTGACTGCAGACCTGCATCTCTCTCCCTGTTATTTAAGATGACTCAGATACAACGGTATGCGTTACTCTCCTCTGACTCGACCTGCATCACAGGCTCATTCATAAAGCTGCTGTTGCACAACACAGTCAGCATCACGGGCCTGCCAGCTGGGCCTCCTGCCAGATGGAGATTATGGTGTTATCCAGGGAACGGTGTCATGAGCCGGAAGAGCTGCAGAGTAACACAGTGGCTCTGATCTGATGTTACTCTGTTCACAGCCCGCAGAGTCTGAAGGGTTAATGATTCTTTAAAAGTAGTTTCCACTCGTTGAGATGCTTTGACTGTCATTACACAGAAGTATGTGACTCTTTAAACAGCAGGCCAACAGTGATGGATCTGATATCACAATATGCATACAGAAAAATATAACTAATAGATATTTAACTTTCTGTTAAAGGAATAGTTCAACATTTTTTTTGGGTAAATAAAAGAAGAATGATTGGAATGAATGAAAAAAAGATTGTTCCGGACACACAGACACACAAAAACTGCATCTGCCAGCGACATTTGGACGATGCCGCAGGTTTCTTCCTCTGCTGAAATTGTGCTGCATGTTCTAATTGTAAGAAGGTCGACAGAGGACAAAATTAAACAACTGATAACATGCAGCTCTAGTAATGTCTACCTTCTTGCATGCACCAAATGTGGAATTCAATATGTTGGAAAAACAAAGTTTTTCCAACTTAGATCCGAATCAATGAACGTAAAAGTACTATCTGCAGAGCTGATCCTAAATCAGCTGTTGCATAATGCTTTGCAGATGGCAGTCATTCTATTCTGTAACACTGACATGATTCCTAATCGTCGTGGTGGAAATATGGATCAAATTTTACTCCAATGTGAACGCAGATATATCTTCTATCTAAAACGCTGCACTCTGGTGGCTTAAATGAAGAATTAGATATGACCTGTTTTCTGTGACTCTCTCTTATTGTCTATTTAAACGTTTGCACTCTTGGACTTTTGCACATTTTTCACTGTCTGTACAGCCTGTAATGCAAATAATAGAAATACTGAAAATCCAGACTCTAGTCTGAACTCTTTTTTTTTTGTTCTCTGTGTGCGAGTCCTTTGCTGCACAGATACATATATTTACCTAAATCTTGATTAAATAAGTATCGAATCAGACTCTGTACCAGCAGATTCCTGTTATTAAAGGGCTGGGATCGGGATCGGAGCCAGAAAAACTGAACAGATTTGGACTTTGACTGTATGTGATGTTTTTGTTGTGTTTGTGTTGCAGGGAGGAGAAAGCAGAAGGCAGCCAAAGAGAGGGCAGGCCTGGCCAAGGTGAGCACAGCTTCTCTACACTTGAAGGAAAAAGGACTAAATGTGTGCATTTCACAAGAGCACCAATGGTCGATATCCACGCTCTGAATGGACTAACTGACACAGTGCAGCGTTATAAATACTCAGGACTTCTGTTAGACAGAAGTTTGTCCTACAGAGCTCCTGTCGAACATCTCGCTCAAAAACTAAAAAGTGTAAATTAGATACTTGTACCAGAACAGAGCAGAAAACACATTATAACATACTGACCATGCTGGATCAGGGAGATATCCTGTATGCTCGTGCTGTTGCCACCATCCTGTGAGTTATATGAAAAGGTCAGAGGTCATCACCAGCAGACCTGTGTCTTCATGTATAAGGCCTTGCTATCAGAGCTGCCGAGTTATTTAACATCTCTAGTTGAACTCAGAGCTGATAACCATGACACCAGATCACAGAGCAGGTCGGCTTTAAAAGTTCCTCATAGAAACTCTGAACTGGGACAGACTGGTTTCCAGTAACACCTCACTACTGGAATGAACTGCAGCACAGCTTCAAGTTAGAGACACTTTATATTTTTACTGGTTGATATTCTTCAGAATGTTTGATTGATTGAAGTGTGTCTGATGATTGTTTTGTGAATGTTGTATTTGTGAGCAGCTCCCGGACCTGAAGGACGCTGAGGCGGTGCAGAAGTTCTTCCTGGAGGAGATCCAGCTGGGGGAGGAGCTGCTGGCTCAGGGTAACTCCTGCTTTACATTCATCAACCATCACTTATTATTTTAGTTTTTGAGCCTTTAACTCCAGGTAGCACTAGACGCTGTCAGTCTTTTATTTGTTTTTATTGAACATATGGGCACAAAGACAAGCATGTACATAAAATAACAGTATATAACCTGAACAGAACATACATCTGCACAAATAAACAGAACAAATACCACCAGCTGCAGACATCAAAACTTCAACATAAAATATATAAACATATAATCTTGTTATCCTCTTTTGTTGGCGTTTCCCTCCACAGGAGACTATGAGAAAGGTGTGGACCACCTGACCAACGCCATCGCGGTGTGCGGTCAGCCGCAGCAGCTGCTGCAGGTGCTGCAGCAGACTCTGCCGCCGCCCGTCTTCCAGATGCTGCTCACCAAACTGCCCAGCATCAGCCAGGTAGCCCCCACAGCCCAGAACTGGTTCAACTGGTGCTCACATGACCGCAGAGAAGCTGCTTCTCTGCGTCTCCTCTGTTAGAGTTTTAGTGTTTTCCTCGTTCTGTATTCACATTTCAATCTTTTCTTTAATCGATCAGGAGTTTCCTGATAAAGTAACGATCCTGCAGGTTTATATTCTGACACCAGTTTGAGAAATCACGTTTTGTCATTTTGGCGGACAGCTTTGAATACTACAATACCCATGAGCCTCAGCTGTCGCACAAAGACAAGACATAAGCATGTACATAAAATAACAATATATAACCTGTAACAGAACACACATCTGCACAAATAAACAGAACAAATACAGTACTTTAATGTGCATCGTTCCCTATAGATAAGTTTGTTTTGTGCTCCTGTCCTGCAGCGTATCGTGAGCGCACAGAGTCTGAGCGAGGACGATATAGAATAAGAGGACCGAGAAGAAACGCTCCCCCTCCTCCTCCTTCCATCACGACCTGCCAACACCTCGGCCTCCATCACTCCGGCCGACATCCATCACTTCCCATCAAGACATCCTAAAGGGAATCTGTTTTTTATTCCTAGTTTATCCATGAAACTAGTGTTTGTTTTTTTTACTTAAATTACCCGTTTTGGGGTATCAGAGTATCTTGATCATAAAGCCCGGAGAAATACAAAGTCCCCGTGTGTGTGCTGTTTAACTGGACTGGGTTTAGTTGAGAACATGACAGGATGTTGTAGCGAACATCCTGACAGCATCATGTGCAGGTGATCAGTGTCGGACATGTTTGGTTGTTCAGTCGTACAGAAGCGGGAAACGTCTGTCTGCTCGGATGCTTCGGTGTATTTATTTTGTTATCAGTCTGTGTTTGGTTCTAGACTTGGAAACACTTTTTAAAAAGTGATGAAATGTTTTGTTCATTTTAAAGAGGATGACCCTCTTTAGGAAAAAATAAAAAAATGTAAACAAACTACATACTTCTGTCGTTTGAGTTTTATCTCCTGAATGTTTAAGAACCTTATGAGGTTTTACTCTGCATGTTTCTGCTGTACTTTACAAATCACCTGCAACATGACATCATTCCTTTTCACACACACAATAATCAAAACAGACGCCATACTCCCACAGTGCAGGGGCCAGAATCTACAGAAAACTCTGTAGATTTATGACTAAAACTGTGTGTTCACATAAAGTCAGAAATATGCAGACGGACTCTTTTCATCAGATTTATAAGGCTGTGTGAACACACGGTTCTGTTTTATAAATCTCATCATTGTGGAACTGGACACGTGCACGAGCCTCATTTCCACTCCTACAATCAGCCATAAATGATGAAGACACGTCCTAAAGCAGCTGTTTTCATATCAACATGCTGCAGGCTCCTGTCAGAGAAACAAACAGCTGTTTGCTCTTTAAAGCATCTATATCATTAATTCATCACATGGACTGTAAACCATCAGCAGTGACTTTACAAGGTGTGTCACAACTAAACCTAAAATAAAAATAACAGCTGAATAAAATGTTGACTCCTGTGTAAATTAATGATATAATTAATAATGTAAAGAGTAATTGTTACGTTAATAACTGCTCCTTTTGATTGGTATTTTAGTTTGTAGTTGGTTATCAACCTGAACTACGTTTTACTACGAGATTCTGACACATTCTGATTTTATAAGTTAGTTATAAGATAGTTTATGTGCAGGAAATGGAGCATATGTTGTTTTTGTTTGTACGCATCATTTATTCATCTGACGCCTGGTTCACATCTGTGAAAATGTGAATCTGCACAGTTTTATGCATCTGGTGGACCAGATAAAATCTGGAAGATGGACTGATGTAATACTCAGATAATTCAGTAAATCTGAATCCTCTTCTTCTTCTCTTTATTTCATACAAACTGACACCATAAAACATCACTTCCTGTGCAGCAGACCAGACACAACATGAGATTAGAAACAAACTTAATCTGATCACTGTCGGGTTCAGTCAGGAAGAGTCCTCAGAAGTATTAAGATCACATCAGATATGAACAGTCTTGTTTGGCTTCACTTTCTTCTTCAGTCCTTTCTTTTTAGTCTTTTTGTTTGGATCCACCATCTCTCCTTTGAAGGAGGAGCTTTTGTTCGACCTCGGCTGGTTTCTGGTGAATTTCTGGTGAGACTTGAAGCCTCCCTTCGCCCTGCCTGGACCCTTCACAGGACCCTTCGTAGGACCCTTCACAGGGCCCCTCGTAGGACCCTTGGCGGGGCCTTTGCCTGCAGCTCCTTTGCTGTCACTTTTATTCTTCTGCTTCTCCTTCTTCACTGATCTCTTCACCCGGATGGACCTGCCCTCCAGCATGGAGCCGTCCAGTTCTAACGCCAGCTGGACCGAGTCAGCGCTCTGCAGCATGAACACACACACACACACACACACACACACACACACACACACACACACACACACACACACACACACACACACACACACACACACACACACACACACACACACACACACACACACACACACACACACACACACACACACACACACACAGGTCAAACACCAACAATTCTCACAGAAAAAAACTATTTAAATAACAGCCACGTCTACAATTACAACTGTTTTCGGCACTAATAAATACATCAGAATCTGTTTTATTGGCCAAGTATGTTTACCAGAAACCAGAAATACATACGACTGTCTAACAGCCAGATATTTTTTCATTCATGTAATTAAAAGGATAGATTTGAAAGAAAATCTTAAAACAACACTGGCATGCCGATATGAACATTGAAAGGCTTACTGGTCGCTGGGATTGTTCCTCCTGTCCATACTGGCCATAGAAAGATTAAATGTGGTTCTGTTTACAGCTTCACTAGCTTGTTGTTCTTCATATCACAGCCTCTTGACTTTGTGCTACATTATAAATTTTTTCAAAGAACTTCAGTACAAATTCAAGAGGTTGTGATATGAAGCAGCGTTTGACTCGTCGTACCTCAAACAGAACGTATCCGAATCCTTTCCCCAGTCCTGAGTTCTGGTCTCGCACCAGTCGCACCGCCTCCACACCGCCGCACTCTTCAAAATGCCTCCGAAACGCCAGTTCATTGATCTCTGCAAATACACACCAGATTACCTTCAACACACAAACACAAACATCCAACAGTCGCTCGTCAACTTTCACGCAGAAGAAGGACTCACCGAAGGAAAGATTCCCCACGAACACGGAGCGTTTGTGATCATGCTGCAAGACGAAGAAAGGATTTCTCATCAGATATCCGATGGCACAGACGTTAAACTGCTTTTAAATTCAACAGGTTGAAGGCTTACTGATGCACTTTCCGTCGCTCTGTCCACTCGGATGTAAAAGTCTTTCTCAATCTCCATGCCGTTCCTGCCAGGAGAGACAAACAGAAGAAAAGACTTATTGTGACACTTTTACAGGATGGTAAACGGACGGTTACACGCTCAGGTCATCACACATTTAACTTCTGAGCATCTGACCTCTCCAACGCCTTGACGACTCCTTCCTCATCTTTAAACACCACGTAGGCGTTTATGCTTTGCTTCTTGGGATGAATTTTGCGTCTGTGAGGAGAAGAAGAAGCTCGTTCACACAGAGAAGATGCTGATTCATCGCAGAGTTTAACAGGATGAAAGATACAGACGGAAACTTACTGGATAGCTGCGACTTTGCGGGACATGGAGGGATCCTCTCTGACCTGCAGCATACAAACAATAAACCATGTGACTGATGAGGAGAAGCTGCAGTTCCTCTAATGGCCACTAGATGCTGCTCCTGCAAAACTCTGAATGTACTGAAGAGAATTTGCTACAAGACGTTACGGGTTCATTAAAGAAATATTTACAGTAAAACCCAATAAACTGGAAAGAGTCAGTGAAACTTTTACTTGTCTAAAGGCTTGCTCACACAAACATTTTAAATGGTGACATTTTGCAGCTGAATCAATTAATTTGTCTTTTTCAAACTGTATTTACAGTCAGGACCTTTAGAGAGAACAAAGAGGTGAAGAGTCCAAAATGGAGGAAGCTATTGTAGCTTATATCCAGTTTTATTGACAACATAAGTCAGTCACAATATCTCTCTGAGCTTCTTTCCATTTTCTCTGTGCTGGACTGTTTATCCTCCTTATTCTACATCTGTGAGCAGTGTGGAGGAACAACAACTGCATTTCACTGTGCAACCCTGTTTTGTATACTGACAGTAAAGTTGAATCTGTATGTTCCCGACTTGCTAGTGAGAAATAATTACAGCAACAAATAACCTGTTCAATGCACATATGGACAAAAATGTGAACCTGTCCTTTAATCGGACATCCTGACCCCCTCAAACTGAACGTCAAACGACAGCAGAGTGTTAACTGTTTGATCACCGGCTTTCCCTGCGAGTAGTCACTACATCAACGAGCTTCTAGGGCCAAATATTTTGCGAAGACGTGTGTATGGATTCTGTTGTGCCGCTTTCTGATGTGACAGATTTCTTCTGAGGAACCAGGTAGATCCTGCAGATTAGATCCATGAGGAATTAAAAAATGACAACGGTGCCTGAAACGCAGTACTGAAAGAATGAAAAGCAGAAATGCAGCGAGCGTCTGTCTCCACAGTAAATCATCTGCTGAGTGTTTGATGCTTTTCTTTCTGCTTTAGAACCAAACGACAGGAAATAATCAGAAAATAATGTAAATAATGTTGAGCGGCGGTAGCGAGAACAAAGCCGCTGAATGAGAGAAACACATGATTTTCTTTTGAACTTTTGGCCACAGCGGGGTTTTAAGTTGTGCAGATGGAGGCTGATGTACTCAGTCTGTTCAGGACCAAAGTGTTTGTGGGATGTGTTTGCAGTATTTTTACCACAGAGCGAAACCGGATGGACTCGATGGATCCTTTATCCCTGAAGAGACTCCGCAGGGTCTGAAGAAGAAACCACACGGAAACATTCAGCCGTCACTTCCTTCATGTCACTATCCAGGAAGAAGGAAACAAACACAACAGATACCTTCTTGGTGCAGCTGATTGGCAGGTTTCCTACGAACACCGTCCTCTTCTTCTTTACGGCCTCCTCCTCTTTTCTGGCCTTCAGCCTCTGCCTCTTCATCACCCACCGCTCCACCTCGTTCTCTTCGTCTGGCTCCGGAGCTTTCCTCTTCTTCTTCTTCACTGACGTCTTCTGTCCTCGCTCGTCTTCGTCTGCGTTCTGCAAACTGCTCTCCCTGAAACCAGAGGATGAGAGGATGGAGAGAAAGGAGAGGGACAGACTGAAGCAGCTTCATTTGACTGTGTTTTAAAAAATGTGTTTTAGGCAGGGAAGAAAAATTAACCATAATAATTGTAATACTTATACTGCAATAACAATACTGCAAAGAAGAAAAAGAGAAAACGGAAGAGAAGACGAAAAAACTGAGAAAGTAGACAACAAGAAAGATCAATCAATCAATCGATTGATGGAGTGATACCTGTTCTCCAGCTTCTGGTCGGCCGCCGATTTGTCCTTTGGCTGCTTCTTCTGCTTCTGGCTGGTTTGACCTTTGACCTCTGGAGTTTCCTTCTGCTGGTCCTTCACCTCCGCACTCTTCTGAACAGGCTGCGACAATAACACAAGCAAACACACAGGAGTTAAAATACACGTCTCATTATATTTAAATTTTATCTTCTTGTCAACAAATCTCATGTTTGGATCCAAACCAACAATGAACTGATCTACTAACAAGTCTGACACTTGAAGAATGACAAAGACGAAACATCCCATCTACACTCACTGCCCGGGTCAATTTAAACAGTGACAGTTGAGTTTTTTGTCAGTATGTCGACTGGCTTTCAACACAGGACGAATATGTGTATATGAATGGACAGAGGAGAATCTCAGCATCAGTGATGTCATAAAAAATATACAAAAAGGTTCATATTAATGGATTTTGTCACTCCTGTTATTATTCTTTGTTCCGTGTCTCACTTCGGGGTAATTGTTTGGGGGATAATCATGTTCTCAGTAGTTCCCATAACGCTGCCGTGGATTCAGTGAGTTAGCTGTGAGCTACAACTTGAGATGTTTTTTTAAAACCAATATTTGTTGGAAAATAGTTTCCATTAAAATTCTGCTGACTCAGCTGTTTGCAGGGTAACACGATGTACAGACAACTATCACTGGATCACTGTGATACTGAAGAAAACTCAGCTAAGCTCTGCAGTTAGAAGGAGGCTCTGTTTTCTATGATTTCTAAGCAGATTTGTGGATGTTTATTGGCGATGCACATCAGAGGTGATGATATGGTCGGGAAGTGTAAGTCATAACGGGCCTCATGCAAGAAACACTCGTACGAAAAGATTTGTTCTTAAGAGGCACGTATGAGTGATTCAAGAACATTTGTGGCCTTCATCAGTTTTCTCTGAGGTACGAATGAAATGTACGAGTCCTGAAACACAGTCTGACTTTCCTCACAGAGGACACGAAATTAATAAAAATGAAATGTATAACTAAAACAAACTTAATGAAAAATTAATGTTGTGTTTACCATGTTATCATCATGGCTGCAAATTTATTGAAATGTGTTATATAGATTTTATGATTTTATTGGCATATTGTGGAGCAGCAGCTTCTGTTTCAGTCGTTGTTAGTAAACTTCTCTCAGTCCAACAGCTGCCTCAGTGTCTCTGCAGCTGACTGTAACATCACCTACTGTAGCTGTAATATTCTCCTCTAATATCTCTGTGACGTCACATGACGCCTCTCATATTATTCATGAAGCGCTTAGCTTTAGAAAACTTCATGTCAAAGCGTTCTCTCTCGTTGTTATTATGGTTGTGTTTTCTGATTTCTGAAAGCAGCACTTGAAGCTCTGCTGTTTTTACTCTTTAGGAACATTTCTGTGAATCAAACTCGCCCACAGAGCGGAACACGTCGCCTATACGGACATTTTAGGGGCGTCGATGATGCTGATGATGAAATCTGAGGAACATTCAGCTGCTCATGAACATGTGACGTTCATCAGGCTGAAACCAGAGATTTGCGACAGATTTAGATCTAGAAAGTTTTTGTTGAGTCCGACTTTGAACTGGTTTAAGATAAAAATATGAAAATCTTCTTGTATGAGGCCAAATGAATCTATAATATTTGTATCATGTCTGTTTGTTCCTTCATCACCATGAACACACACACTTTGGTTCATTTTCACTCAATCCCACACACACCATCCTGCAGCCAGAAATACTCACCAGAGCACCAAATGTGGATTCATCCACCACAGAAAATAGTCCCAGACAAAGTCACTATTCCCTCCTGTTTGTTTGTTAAAAACTACTTTACAGTGAGCAGCTGTTTCAGGAAATTATTGATCCTTTTATAAACATGAAGCTATATATTTGGATGGATGTACCTTGGGTGCTGGCTGAAACAGAACGGATGCTGCTGGCGCGGCGGCGCTGAATAAAGCCGACAGCGTTTCAGGAGCTGCAGAGTTCTTCTGGAACAAACTCCCGGACACCTGACCCACCACATAGTCAGCTGACTGTTGCCCCGGCGACGCCTCTCCGCTGAGGACAGAAACAGTGACGTGAAGAAGATTCAACATCCAGAAAACAGGACAGAGCAGCTTCTCTGAGGATCCACTGGGTCACATTTAGGAGCAGCGTTACTCTACAAGCTGATAATAATAAGTGAGCGAAATTTTAAGCAGCAGCTGTGAAAATACAGACACAGTTCATCTGACTGATCAGGTGACAGAACATGGCGTGACCAGTTTTGATATTTGGTTTATCATTTTAGTCATTTTTAGGTAAAAATGCCAAACATTTGATAGTTCCAGTATCTCAAATGTGAACAGTTGTTGCTTTTCTCTTTTTTATTTTACTGTAAACTGTAAACTGAATATCTGTTGGTTTTAGACTGTTGGTCAGACAAAATAAGACATATAAAGACGTCTCCTTTGACTCTGGGAAATTATAACAGACATTTATTGATTAATCGATAATGAAAATAATCTTTAGTCGCAAAATACAATCAGTATTCCCTCTGTATTTTACTCCTGGAGACAGACTTCAGACCTCCATGTAAGAAGTAAACTTTACAGAAACAGCTGAATAAATGAAACATGAAAAATCTAAACAATTAAGACAAATTAAGACTTTCTTCTTGGAGTCTGGTCACAGTCTTTCTGGGCAGCGATCCTGTTACCAGCTCACTTTTAGTGACATTATTATTCTAGATGATTGTTTCGCACATTTGCACTCTGCAAATTTAATCAAACTTCTAATTAAACCTTTAACATTTGTTTATAGCAGCAAACATGGAAAGTTGTTACCTGGCTTTGTGACCCTCAAACCCGTGTTATGTTACGGATATGAAGGGATCTTCTAATGGTCAGTATGAACAGGAGGAATGATTACAGCAAGAAAAACAGGTTTCACTCTTAATTTGACTGTTGGTTTAAGACACAGTTGAAAAATTGTGAACCCGCCCTTTAATTAAGAACATTTTCCCTGCACTCTGTCTGTCAGGCTGCTTGTTAACAAACTGTTAAAGGTCAAAGAAATAACGCAGGTTTCCTTCATCACGTTAATGCAAGAAATACAGATGTGTAAACAAACCTCTGGACAACTTTCTTCTTCATGTTTTCTTCCAGCGTCACTCAAACACTGACTTCCGGGAAAATATCAGGAAAATTAACTTCAGGGGTTAAAATGCAGCATTTATACACATTTCTACACTTTAAACTACAATAACATGATCGTTACAGTGTCAGCACGTTCACACGTTTTCCTACCGAGCACACAGCTGCACTACTGACAAATATTTCCCACTGGAAACACGGTCACAGCAGTACAAAGGTTCCTTTATTAGGTCTCGATTTAACGTTTATTTGACAAACGCAACATTACAAACCAGAAATTAGACACGTCTAAAGAAAAGGAACGTTCATATTAAAAGATGACACAAATACTATCCCTGCAATTAATTCATTCACAATTTTAGACCCGATGTTTCCCCTTTAGGCAAGTTTATTAGTACTTTATTAGTAGTAATGCACATGAACAGAATCATATATACATATAAAAACTCTAAAAGAAGTAAATAAACAAATAAAAATGACATGTTTATATAAGTGAGTTCTGAGTGTGGAAACAGCAGCCAGGAGACTATGAATTTCTTCCATGAAAAGCAGCAAACTGGGTGTTTGTGGATAAAAAAAAAATTAGCCATCAAAATATAAAAATTTGGAAGCATGTTGTTGTTGTTTATTTCGCTTTTAGATTTTTTAAATTGAAACTGTATCATAACACTTTCCATTTCATCACAGTCCAAATGTTACAGTACAGAAAAAGATGTATTTTAAAAATTAAAGGCAATTTTATGTTTTATTATATTAGAATAATTAATTGTACATATACCTTTTTTGTTTTAATGAGATTTTAGAGTTTAAAAGAATATGTGAAATCATTAAGCAAGAGAAAATACCTGTAATTCTTTAAGCTTCACATTAGCGATAAAGTCAATAAAATTCTAAATAAATTATAATATCTTTAGCAGAACGTTTAAAATGATGTTTATGATAGAAATAAATCTAAAATCTGACCTGAATTTGGCAACAAGGAAGGAACGGTGTTACATAGGTTTGTGCATCGTCGAAATGTGTCCCTTCCGGTGAACCAGACCTGTGAAATGTTTTGGTTCGGGAGCGAGTTAGCTTAGATGCTAACAAACAGTTACGACTAGAAACGTCACAGGTACATTTAAGAGTTATTTATTCATCCTATATAATATCAGACATTTATATTGTCAATTTCGGGGGCGAGTGGAATAAATTAATTAGTCAAAGCTACTGTTAATCTCTGACAATACGAAATTCTTAAATTCAACACAACACAACCATGAAACGATGTTAGCTCCTTAAAATAAATATGTTAGCTGATAAACGTCTCTGCAGCCTCAGAGACTGATCCCCGTGTGAACTGTGAGTCTATCTGGTTTCTAAGTTTCTGAAACCAGGAGGCCGGTTCGATGGGAGCCGACCAGACGGAGCCGGAGGTGCCGGAGGACGCGGTGGGCAGGCGGGTGTCCTGCAGCGGGGATCGGGCCACGGTGCGGTACGTGGGTCCGGTGCCACCGACTGCAGGTCAGACCTGAGCGACAGTCACTAATTATTCCTCATTATTCCTCAGTTTTCACTAATTATACTTCCACTCCTTTACATTTATTACATTTATTGGTTTATTGCCAAGTAGGTTTACACATACAAGGAATTTGCCTTGGTGTTGTGGTGCATGACAGTCAAAAATAGAAGGTAAAGAGAGAAATAGACCTGACATGTGGTGTCCCACAGGGCTCTATCTGAGGCCCAGTTCTTTTCAGTCTGTATATGTTACCACTGGGCAATATTATTAGAAATCACAACATCAATTTCCATAATTATGCAGACGACGCCCAGCTATATATCTCTGTAAGTTCAAATGATTACAGTTCTATCAAAGACCTGATTACATGTGGATGACTCAGAACTTCTTACAGCTGAATCAGGACAAAACTGAGATTTTAGTTATTGGAGCAAAAACTGTCTGACAACCTAAAATCATTTGCAGTTAACACCAACAGGTCAAAAACTTCAGTGTTATCATTGACCCTGACCTTAATTTTGAATGTGTAATTAGAAGCGTGACTCAAGTGTCCTTCTGTCATTTGAGGAATATTGCCAGAGTCAGACTGTTTCTCTCCCAGGCAGACACAGAAAAGTTAATACATGCTTTTATCTCCAGCAGGTTGGACTATTGTAACGCTCTTCTGTCTGGTGTGTCTTAGAAAGCTGTTGGTCAGTTACAGCTCGTACAGAACGCAGCAGCTCGTGCTCTGATGAAAACCACAGAGAGCTACATCACTCCTATTTTAAAATCTTTACATTGGTTACCTGTCAGTCACAGAATTAATTTTAAAATTCAGTTATTGGCCCCAAAACTCTGGAACAGTCTGCCTGATTGTGAAACTACTACACAATGATGTGTCAAGGACAAAGTTTAAGATGAATTTTATGAGCTCTATTGTAGAGTCTGGGTATTGGTTCAATAAGGTCTGAGTACGTGAGAGACCAAATTGGGACACAGCAGGACATTATTGTATTTTTAGGTCATTGTGCCTTGTGGTATTTGACCCACACACAACGCTGCTGAGGCTCTACAATAATGAGGTGTGTTTGTCTGTCAGGGCTGTGGCTCGGCGTGGAGTGGGATAATCCTGAGAGAGGAAAACATGATGGCAGCCATGAAGGAGTTCTGTACTTCACATGCAGGTAATCTGTCCGGAGCTTCTGGTGATTTATGTCAACTTCTTTAATGCACTTTAATGTCACATCAAACTACAATCTGAAAATCAGCCGATTATCACCAACTCACCAGTTGTCCTGTGTAGTTCTGTATCTGTAGTCTCACGACAATTTAAAGCCCAAAAGACGTCAGAAAACACAACGTGTGTATGTTTTCTGAATGCTCAGTGGTTTAAAATTAAAACAATTTCTTCTTTTGTCAAATAAAAAGATTTCTTAGGGTTATTAAATATTGGTCAGTTAAATATGTAGTCTTAGCTGAGCACACAGTGACTATATTTATTTTTTGTAGCGTTATTTCAAAGAGTTTTTTTCTCTCGACTGTCTCAGACACCCTAAAGGAGGCTCCTTCGTCCGTCCAGCGAAGGTGAGCTTCGGGGTGGACTACCTGACGGCTGTGCGACAGGTGTACCAGATGGACACAGAGGAGGTGCTGAGTGAGGAGATCTCCATCTCCTCCAAGACGCTCGAGTGGTTGAGCATCGAGGAGCGCAGGTACGATGCTCAGTTTGTCTTGTTGCACTGTACGCTGTGAATTAGAGGCTCAGTCAGGTGTGATTGTTGTAATATCTCAGTCTTCACACGGCTGTCCTTTATATTCAGACAGCTGCATTTTGGAAGTGCTCAGAGCCCAATCACAATGACTGTAGTTACGTGTGTAAAACTCTGTGCAACACTTTGGTCAACTACAGTTGTTTTTAAATGTGCTCTATAAATAAACTGGATTTGATTTGATTAACCTTTGATCAATATATTAAAATAATTCTGCTCAAATTTTGCTCTGGCCTCTTCTTTAAGTTTATATTAAATATAATACCTTATTATCTCAATGAAATGTACTACTTTATATGTGACACAGAAAGGCAATTTATTATTTAGGCCGGTGGATTTTTCCCTCCTTCCCTGGCAGCTGAGTCAAAATGTTAATTTCTGACACTGCTAATAGAAAGTCTTAAATAGTTCCTCTTGCATGCTGTACGTAGTGATGTTAGTTATAAAATGATTATATATAAAATGTATGTGGCTGCTGGCTGTCACAGTGAGACTGGTGTGACAGTGGATTGAGCTGCAGGAAGCTGTTTAATCCTCTTTTGTGGAGTTTTAGTAGCAAACAGTGTCACTACTGCAGCTGTGAAGCTCATCCGCTCACTGTGGACAAGAAGAGAGTTTAGAGAAAACTTAAATGACCTTAAGGTCACGTCAATTTAATAAACTATCATCTGGAATTATTGTTATAGGCTACTGGGAAGTGCAGAAAAAATGTGTCAAAATAATAAACACCAGGAAAATTCCATCATAGTTTCATATTTTAGACGGCATGATCATGAAACGGGTATTAAATTTCTTTCTCTGTGTTATTTAAAGTCTTGTTTTTTGTCTCTGTAGTTTTGAGAGCCTTCCATCAGTGCTGCTGAGTCGCTGTGAGGTGAACGGACCCGGAGCGAGCGGAGAAATCCACAGAACAACCCCCAGTATCTTTCCATGGAGCTCTCAGGCTTCCTCTAAATGTAAAAAAAACACTTTTGGTCTTTATTTCTGTGACTGAGGTGATGTGAATATGTGTTTTAGACATTGCTGCCTGAGCACATCTCACTGTTCTCCTCACTTTTACAGTTTCAGTTTGATTTGTAACTGAAGTCTCTCCAACATCATCCTCTCACTGTCCAACCATCCAAATCCAGATGAGAGAAGCTCTGAGTAGATTAAAATAATAATATATTCATCTGAGTTGCCTTCAGTTATTATTTTGTGCTCACAGCAGTTAAGCTTGAGAGCAGCAGAGTGAGCTGCACATTTTTTGCCCTGGGCTTTGCCTGTCAGGCGACATACATGCTGCCCTGTGCTCTTCTTGGAAAGCCTTGGGGCTGTATGCTGCCTGCAGACACTACTCAGGGCTGAGTTTGGGGTAAAAAAAAAAAAAAAAAGATTTAATTTTTCTGATCACCAATCAAAGATAATGCAGTAACAGACAGCAGCGCTCTTTGTAGTAAAGATGGACATAAAACTATTTATTGAGTTTAAAGGTTCATTGTTGAGATTTAAAATAGCAGTGTGAATTTTTTACATCATTTAACATCATAACATTATTAATCATGAAGCATCAGGTCTTTATCAAGTAAATTCAAGGTGATTTATATCATTATAATGCAGCCGTTACGTGTTATTCTAACTGAATGTTTTTAAAAATAACATTTCTATTCTTTTTTTCTGAAATCAAACTCTCCTTTGATTTGAGGAGTTTCCTCGATCAGTTTGTGATTGAATAGTTAGTCGTGTGAATGTCGGCGTGCTGTGTGATGCCTTAACAGCAGCGATCAGACGTGAGGTGGTTGGACCTGAGTCGGACTCTGCTGTGCTGCTGGGAGGACGTGGCGGCCATCACGCAGCAGCTGGAGCAGCTGGAGGGACTACAGCTCAGGTTCAGACGCCTTCAGGAAACATAACAAAGTATTTTTAATCGGTTATTTTCTTCAGCTTAACGTTTGATCTGTTATTTTTCAGTTACAACAGACTGCGTTTGCCCTCTGACCCCTCGGCTCACTGCCAGGCCTTCTGCAGCCTCAAAGTCCTCTCTCTCATTGGCTGTGACCTCACCTGGTCTCAGGTACGCATCACACATACAGTAACATAACCTGTGTTCACCTTTTCACCATCAGGACCAGTTACAGATAATTTACAGTTACATTTCTCTGCTGTCAGAGGCTGTAATGTGTATTTATTTATTTATTTAATTTACTGGAATATTTATTCATTCTAAATATAATATAAATATAATATTTATATATAGAAATATAAATGATATACAAATAAATAAATAAAATATATTAAAAATACATATTTATATAAAAATTGATTATTCAAATTTTAATTTTATTCATTTATTATCATATTATATATGTATGTATGTATATATATATGTATGTATATTATGTATAATAATAATGAGGTATATAATATATATTTATTATTTATATTTGTTATATCTGTGTCTCATTGATTTTTCTCTAATCACTTTTATTTCTGGTCAGATCCTGCAGTGCGCCCCCATGTGGCCACAGCTGGAGGATCTGTGTGTGGAAGAAAACAACATCACAGAGCTGCAGAGGTAACACAGCACCTCCATCCTTCCTGTTTGGTCTTCAGTCCGGCGTCCTGACAGTAACTCCTGATGTGTGTGTGATGTTTTACAGGCCGGAGGGAGTCCTGCAGTCACTGAAGAGTCTGAATGTGTCCAGTAACCCTTTAGTGCAGGACAGTGTGCTCAGTATAGCTGCTCTGCCCAGGTACAGTACTCACCTGCTGGTGTTAACAGCTGATCTGAGCACAGATATAATATATCAGCGTTTATCCCGCCTCTTAAGTTACATGGTGACATGCCGGTCGCTATGTGGGCCACCTGAGCAGCCCATTATAAAAAAAACAAGAGCGCTGTCGGGCCAGCAGCAGCATCCCCCCTGGTTTGGGTAAAAAAGTCCTTTTTTTTTTTTTGTCCCAGTCCGTCCCTTGTCTCCTGTGAAGACGTATTTTATATTATTACAGCTGAGTTTTACTATATTGTTCATTATCTGTTTATACAGCAGCCTCCACTTATGGAGGAGTTATAGTTGTTGACTAATACATTAATAAACACCTCTAATAGTGGCCGGGGCCTTTATTTACCTCCTGCAGAGGGTACCAGGCCTTTATAGGAGCCAGGCTTATATTAGAGGGAGGCCTTTATATGACCACACCCCCCGGCCATTATTAGAGACACGGCTTTTAACTGACTACCGTCTTTTATTTGCGGAGATACAGTATAGCTGCTGATAACTACGTTACAGTATGTTATAAACCATTTATTAACTGTTTGTATTCTGATTATAAATGATAAATAGAGACCAACAGTCTAAAATTCATTGTCGTCATGCTCTAATGTAATAATGCAATACTGGTAGAAAAGTCAAAGACTGAACTCAGTCTAGTTAGAACAAAGTTAAGACTGAGAACAACAAAGTCTGGTCCTCCCCCAAGACTAAGAACCAGAGGACATTCAGTGTTTTTTGTTCCTCTGCATCAAACCACCTGCTGTGTCTGACAGCGAGTAAACACAACGTCAGTCATGTCTTGTGTAGAGCTTAAACACTTATAAATAACTGAAAATTAATAGGTAATTTTAATAATCGATCAGTCGTTTTGCTGTGAGGATTTTCTGCTTCTTTGTCATATATGACAGTAAACTGAGTGTCTTTGGGTTTTGGGCTGCTGGTCAGATAGAACAGTGACCCTGAAGACGTCACCTTGAGCTCTGGGACTATTTTTTTTAATGTTTTATGGACAAAATGATACGTTAAATCAAGAAAATATACATTATTTGCTGCCACTCGCTGTCAGCTGCCAACATGTTTCAGTTTGTTTGTTGACAGTGAAACTTGCAGTTACGTCAGTGAGGACAAGTGTTTATTTGGACTCTGTGTTTGGTTGCAGACTGGAGCAGCTGAACATGTCCAACACTGGACTGTCTGTCATTCGATTTGATGACGCTCCTCCTGGTAAATATAACTCACATTTCAACAACTTTCACAACCAACATCAGCAATTACTGTGTTTAACATGCTTAGTTAATATTTACACTGAATCAGTCTTATGTCATTATCTTACAGTAGAAATAAAATATTGACCCAGCTGTGGATAATCCAGTTTAAATGCTGAATCTTTGTTCTGTAGGATCTCAAACAGCCATGTTTCCTGCACTGAAGATTCTCAACCTGGACCACAACAACATCACTGAGGTCAGTGGAGACAAACCAACCAGCTCCAGAACTGGTAAAAACCTCAAGCTTTAATTCACGTGTCAAACTCAAGGAGAGCTTGTAAAGAATATAATTTGTGCAACATGTGTTGGTATGTACGTGTATAAATGTTATACAATTTTAATGTTGTATAATAGTTGTTCACTTGAGTGTCTGTCTGTCGTTATTTTTCCCAGAATTCTGCTTTCAGAGCTAGTTATTAATTATTAAGTTATTACTAAAACCAATAATAATGAAATGCAGAGGCACTTATGTAATATGATACATTAATATAGTCTTACATTTACAACCGGCCCTTTGAGGGCAGCCGTAATGCTGATGTGGCCCAGGATGAAACTGAGTTTGACACCCCTGCTTTAAATGGATCGGCTCCTTCCTACATCTCGTCTTATTACTCCGTAGACGTTGATTATTTAACTGTTTCTGGATTTAACAAAAAATCTGTTGAGGGTTGAGTATTTGCTCACCGAGCTCCCAGAG
>CM076447.1:1802850-1852850 GCA_038419695.1 Scomberomorus guttatus | reverse complement strand
ACCCTTTGGAGGGGCCCCACCCCTAGGTTGGGAACCACTGGACTAAACTAGCTAACTGTATATAAAGTAGTTGAAACTAGCTCCACCTCCAGCAGCTACAACAGTAACATGCTGCTTACACACCCCTTCAAGTTTGTCAAGGATCTGTTCACCAAGGAAAAAAGTGGAATCCTAAAAACTACAAAGCAAGACCTGGAAAAACATCTAGAAACGGTCCACCACGACGCCAAAAGGCATGAGCAGCTTACTATCCCAAAGGACATCCCGCCCATTCAGGCTCCCGTGTTCCACATGGAGACTGGCCCTCCAAGGTGGAAAGAAGTAGAGAGGATAGTCAAGCAGACAAGAACAGCTTCAGCCCCAGGGCCAAATGGCGTGCCGTATAGGTTTTACAAGAACGCCCCAGATGTCCTCCGCTTTCTGTGGGAGCTGATGAGGATAGTGTGGCAAAAAGGGATAATTCCCAAGGCTTGGCGAAGGGCTGGAGGTGTACTCATCCCCAAAGAGAAGGATGCAGCAGAAATAGACCAATTCCGTCCCATCTGCCTTCTCAATGTGGAGGGAAAAATCTTCTTCCGGGTGATTGCACAAAGGCTCTCTGCCTACCTGGAGAAGAACAAGTTTGTGGATACGTCTATTCAGAAGGCAGGCATTCCAGGGTCCTCTGGCTGTCTGGAGCATGCCAGCATGATCTGGCACCAGATCCAACAGGCAAAGAAGGACAAGCGAGACCTACATGTGACCTTTCTCGACCTGGCAAATGCGTTTGGCTCAATTCCCCACAATCTACTCTGGGAATCGTTCAAGTTCTTCCATGTTCCACCATCAATCACCTCCCTAGTAAAAGCCTATTTTGATGACCTCCAACTGTGCTTCTCAACAGCTGACTTCTCTACTTCCTGGATACGAGTAGAGATAGGCATCATGGCGGGCTGTACAGTTTCACCCCTGGCCTTTACAATGGCCATGGAGGTCATCATCAGGGCCTCAAGGTGGGTGGTGGGTGGCGCGCGAACAAAAAGCGGCATCCGACTACCTCCTATCAGAGCATTCATGGATGACATGACCACTCTGACCACAACTGCAGCATGCACCAGACGGCTACTTGGGAAGCTAGAGGAGAACATCAGTTGGGCTCGAATGAAATTCAAGCCGAAAAAGTCCCGCAGTATCTCTGTGGTCAAAGGAGAGCTGAAGAACGTGAGGTTTCGCATTGGTGAACACCCTATACCAACAGTGTCTGAGCAACCCATCAAGAGCTTGGGAAGATGGTACAATGCAAGCCTCAAGGACAAAGATCAGGTGACGCAGCTAAGAGAGGGCATTAAAAACAACATGGACAAAATCAACAAGACCCTACTACCAGGAAAGCTCAAACTCTGGTGCTTGCAATTTGGACTATTCCCTCGTATAATGTGGCCATTAACAATCTACGAGGTCCCAATAACAACAGTGGAAAAGATGGAGCGTACGGTGACTGCTTATGTGAAGAAATGGCTTGGACTTCCGCGCTGCCTGTCTAACATTGGTCTCTACGGCAAAGGAGTCCTTCAGCTACCCATCACAAGCCTTGTTGAAGAATACAAGTGCTCCAAGGTAAGGCTTCTGATGACCCTGAGGGACTCTAAAGATCAGACCATCAGCAAGGCCACGCCGTCATTGTCAACTGGACGGAAATGGACACCATCTGATGCAGCGCAGCAGGCTATGTCAGCCTTGAGACACACAGACATTGTGGGGCATGTGCAGATGGGAAGAGGAGGCTTTGGGCTTACACCAAGTAAACCATCTTGGCAGAAGGCCTCGACTTCAGAGAAGAGGAAAATGGTGGTAGATGAGGTGCGCCATCAGGAGGAAGCTGGAAGAAATGCCAAGGCTGTGTCTCTTGCCAAACAGGGGCAATGGACTAGGTGGGAGGGTTTAGAGAGGAGGCAGCTTAGCTGGAGGCAGCTCTGGGAGATGGAGGCGAGCACCATCAGCTTCATTATTAGAGCTACATATGATGTCCTACCATCTCCAAAGAACCTCCAGGACTGGTATGGGGAGGACCCAACCTGTGCCCTCTGTCCAGCTCCAGCAACGCTAAGGCACATCTTGACTGGGTGTAAGACCAGCCTTGCACAGGGACGCTACACCTGGAGGCACAACCAGGTCCTCAGAGGTTTGGCGGCAGCTCTGGAGACGAAGAAAAGCGACATCAACTCATCATGCAGGCCAACTTCCAATCCCAGTCGAGTTACAACCTTTATCCGAGAGGGTCAACGAAGGCCAAAACCCCCCCCAACCAAGGCAGCAGGTGGAAGGCTGGTCTTGGCCCAGGATTGGAAGTTGAGCGTTGATATTGGCCAGCAGCTCATATTCCCACCAGAGATTGCAGCCACTTCACTCAGACCTGACATGGTGCTCTGGTCTCCCTCACTAAAATCTGTGAACATCATAGAGCTCACTGTCCCTTGGGAGGGTTCAACAGAAGAGGCGTATGAACGCAAGAAGCTGCGCTACACTGAGCTAGCGGCAGAGGCACGACAGCGAGGGTGGAATGCTCAGGTTTTCCCGGTGGAAGTGGGATGCCGAGGTTTTGTGGCCAGGTCGACCATCAGTCTTCTAAAGGACCTCGGTATCGAAGGGCAGGTGCTGCGCCAGACCATTAAATCCGTCTCTGAAGCAGCCGAAAGAGGCAGCCAGTGGATCTGGGCAAAGCGAAAAGATCCCTGCTGGGCTCATAGACCATCCGGACCCACCCACTAATTCCACATACACACGCAGACACGCACACACACACACACACACACACACACACACACGAACACCCTCCCTCCCATCCAGGAGAAGAGGGAACACGGTATGCGGTCAGCTCTGACTCAGGGGATTGGACACCCCTGCCATGCATAGTCCCCCGGACTTGTGATTGGGCATGGGACACAAGCTCAGGCTTGATCACCCTGCAGCTGGCCACCTTTGATGAGGGTGTCTAGTGTTGAAAGGCCGAAACACCCCCTGATTCAAAGGAACACTACTGACGATGTGTCCTCAAATTGACTGTTACAACCCACTCACCACTCACCATCTAGGAACTCATGTGACTTAACAGCTACTGGCACATTGGATAGTGTTACCACCTCGTCCTGTGTTTATGAATCTGATGCTTCAATATTAATAATCTAATGATGTCATACATAATAATATATCAGTCAGAGGGACCAAACCACTACTTTTACTGCAATACTTTAACTACATCAAGCTCATAATACTTATGTACTTTTACTGCAATACTTTAACTACATCAAGCTCATAATACTTATGTACTTTTACTGCAATACTTTAACTACATCAAGCTCATAATACTTATGTACTTTTACTGCAATACTTTAACTACATCAAGCTCATAATACTTATGTACTTTTACTGCAATACTTTAACTACATCAAGCTCATAATACTTATGTACTTTTACTGCAATACTTTAACTACATCGAGCTCATAATACTTATGTACTTTTACTGCAATACTTTAACTACATCAAGCTCATAATACTTATGTACTTTTACTGTATTGGTACTTTTACTAAAGTAAATGATCTGAATACTTCTTCCACTGCTGGTGTGTGTGTGTGTGTGTGTGTGTGTTGTGTGTGTGTGTGTGTGTGTGTGTGTGTGTGTGATTGAGCTGACCTGTTGCCATGGTTACCTTCAGATCCACGCTGAGGACAGGAGGGGAGCGGAGCTGGATTACATCAAGATGTTTGGAGAGGAGTGGCTGAAGGCGGGGGGGCCGAGTCAGCCCAGCGCCCAGTTCACCTGTCAGCACCCTCGTTACCTGAGTCTCATCGACAGTAAGTCACTCCCACAGCACACCATCAGGTCAGCTGATTGGTCGATGGTTTACAGGAGCGGTCAGTACAGTTTATCTGCAGGTCTTCAAAAGTCTTCAAATGCAGTTTCTTTAAAAAAAAAAAAGGCTTCAGAAGGTATTAAAAAATCTTAAATAGTCTTAAAAAGATTTACAGTGAAGTTTACAATAATATAAAACAAAAAAGTGGAGAAGCTGCAACCAGAGAATTTTTAAAATTTTTGTTTAAAAATGGCTGAAATTATTATGATATGTTATTGTTAGTATGATTTCTTTATGAATTACAGGCAAATGTTAAAGTGAAAAACACTTATTTCCAACATATATTTATTTATATTTATTTTGACTATCAAAATAATTGAGGATTAATTTTCTGTGGATCAACTTATTAATTAATGAGCTAACCATTGCAGCTCTAGATAGAACAATAAATAATTTTAGGCCATATTGTCTCTGCTGTCTTTTCATCATACTTTCATACTTTGGCCACTGTGATTGTGAAACAGGTATTAAATTACATTCTGTGGTTTTAGAAAGTCTTAAAGCAGCTGTAATTGATCATTTACATAATAAAGTGTCAAATGGCAACGTGTAATATCAAAGTGTTGCTTGTAGTGATGAACCTACAGAAAATTATCACCCGACTCTGCAACAGAAACAAGCAGTGACCAACTCTGACACATCATCATCTTTAAGCTGATATGTTGAACTTGTTAGCAAACAGCTGCTTATTTCCACATCCAGCAGTTACGGAGCAACATTATCATTCATTAGGAGTCGTGTTTCTGTCCACCTGGTGAATGTAAGTCCAATATTCACTCTCTGTTAGCTGTTTTTGCTCTCTACCAACTCCTGAGGGAAATATCTGGCTCTTTAGCTGCTAAATGCTCCACTATGTTCACCAGCTAGTCTCCAGCTAACTGTGTCTGTTTGCTGTTTGGTGCTGAGCAGGTAGTGTACAGTGGCTTTTTACAGCTTTTTCTCTGAAAACGACGCTATGAGAGCGCTGAGAGTGAACCAAAACAGTAAAGTTGCAGCCGGACAGATAAACAATGAGCTGAAACTCACTATAAAGCTCTGTAAAGCCGAGGGGAGCTGCAGAGTCACTGATAATTCTCTGTAGGTTCATCACTACGAGCCACGACCAACACATTACACACTGACTTTATTAATATAAAAATATTGATTGTAGCCACTCTAAGTGATGAGGGTGCTGATGAAGGTCGTGTTCTGTTTTTCAGAATATGGAGCTCCTGAGGAAGGCGAGCTGAAGAAGCCGCAGCCGTTTGCTCTCAAGAATCAGCTGTTAAGTTAGTCCCACCTCCTTCTGCTATCTGCTCTCTGATTGGCTAATGTATGCAGATGATATATGCAGGTCATGAATGTCAGATGTTACCTGTGGAGTTAGATTTTTAATTTTCTTTCATCTTTTCCACAGCTCGGCTGCTTTAATAAAAAATACTCTGGTCCCAGAAATAGATTTCTGTTTCTCCAGCAGAATAATATTTTCTGAACACTGATCTTTTTTCCCTCCAGAGATTATGTTTGTGTTTCCTGATGACCCCGACCGGAAGCCAATTGAGAAGAAACTTCCAGGTAAAGCAGCAGAGACGTAAAGTCATAAACTACAGTCTAATTGTCTTTTCTAGCTAACACTTGTTGAGATTAACTGAGCTGACTGTTCTCCAACCGACAGCCTTCGTCTCTTTTGGTGCAGACGGGCTGAACACAGTTTCCAAATTAAACAAATATGAAATAATGTCCAGTTGAGTTAAACAGAGTGTGGTCTCCTCTGCAGCCTCCATGGTTGTTCAGAAGGTGAAGGGACTCCTGTACAGACTGCTGAAGGTCCCTGCAGCAGATCTGAAGCTCACCTACACCAGCCCCAAGGTAACACCTGCACTGCCACAGTATTACAGTAACATGCTGCAATAGAAAGCTAGTGTCCAGTGAAATTAAACTGCCTTCTTTTTGTCTCCTACAGCAACATATCTGCTCTGTAAATCACTCCCAAAGGGGAGAAATGTATGCTTTGGTTTTTTTCGACCTTATTTCCAAACAACAAATCAAATCTTTGTATAAAGTGATAACATGTCGTTCAATCTCAGGCAGAGCAGACGGTCACACTGAGCCTGACAGCATCCTGCTACACAACACAAGAGCCACAGACTCTGAACAACAACCCACATTAACTTTCCTGCTAAAGTCTCCTTCTTATCTAACTTACAAACATGAACATGTCTTGTCCTGCAGCTTAGCTTGTTGAACGAGCCACCAAACACAGACACGCCCCTCCAGCTCCTGTCAATCAAACACAGACACAGACACGCCCCTCCAGCTGCTGTCAATCAAACACAGACACGCCCCTCTAGCTGCTGTCAATCAAACACAGACACCGACACGCCCCTCCAGCTGCTGTCAATCAAACACAGACACGCCCCTCCAGCTGCTGTCAATCAAACACAGACACGCCCCTCTAGCTGCTGTCAATCAAACACAGACATCAAACATTTCTGATATTTCCACAAAGACATTTTTCTTTAAACAAGAGGGAAAAATCCAAAGCACTCTGTATAATTGTTTTTATTATTACATGGTTGATACCAGTTGCATAAAATACAAATAGACACTTAGCAGAAGATGTGACACAAATGAGTTACTGGTATGTGACCAGTATGACTGGATGGTAGAATGTAACTTTTTTAAGTTACCTTTTTCTTCCTTTTTGAGATTTAAAAAAAATCCACAATCATTTGGATTTGTTTGAGAGTTTGTGTAAAGTTTAACTGGTGAACTTTGGAATGAATGAGTGAATTTGCACCACAAACCATCTTAACAGTTTTGCCTTTTGAGGATACGGAGAGCCAGAGAGTCCAAAATAAAGCAGATATTGTACTAAGTCTGTTGAATGCAGTGCTGGTATAATGAGATGGTTCAGATGAGATTTCTCATGGACTCTGTTGGTGGTTGTATATTTCTGTCTCTGTAGATGGTGGGGACAGAGTTTGAGATCGACAGCGACCTGAAGACTCTGCAGTTTTACTCCATAGAGGACGGAGACCAGGTGTTGGTCCGCTGGTCCTGACCCGAGCAGCAACAGTCCGGTCCACACAGCAGAGACGGCACAGAGGCTTCCAGGACTGAACCTCAGCTGCTTCTAAGTTAGACTGACGCTTTCCATCCCTGCTGTAGACGACACACAGACTCACACTGAGAGCTGGATTTACTTCAGAAGTTGCCTTTGAAACATCTAAATGACTGATGACTGGATTTATTGACTTTAAAACTGAAAACACAGAATAATTCATCACTTTCCTTCAGGACTGCACTTAAAATCACATATAGAAATTTACAGATGCTTTAAAACAGTCAAGTCATTTAATAAATTAACAAACAGACCTTTCACGCCTAACTCACGAATGTTTGCTTTGGTTTATGTTTGTTCAGTTAAGTTTTAAAGTCTTTGAAGGCAGATTCAGACTAAGCTGTGACACAGCTGCCTTGTTATTATTTTAGTTACCAGTTATTACCATTAATACACTGTTAGAGAGACATCACCTGAGACTACATCAAAGTGTTTTTATACTTATTTTCACTTTGTGCATAAAAAACCTGAGTGGAAACGCCAGAAGAGCTGAAAACATCAGATCTGTGTGGAGCGATGAGGAGACTGTAACCTTCCTCACATCAATACATGAAACTAACAGAAACGTCATATTTATTTATATATAATTATTAGTAGAGGCCCTATGCCTTTATTATTTAGAAATGTGACCAATAATTAGATTTTTAGATTGATTCCTCCTCTCCAAAGTGTTTCTTAAGCATGCTACAGGCTCAGTAAGTGGTGCGCTGCCAAAACATTCCAGGTGGAACTCGCACTCTCGAATTATTGTTCCGCATGTCGGAGTAAGTGGATTATTAAAAGTATCTTGACAGTAATTGTTTGGGTCACAGAGCGTATGCATGTAAGGAGTTGTGTGAAAAGGCCTGTTTGTTTTTTTTAGAGGTCAAAGAGAAACGTCATAAATGAGATGCTTACTGCAGTACTAGAGAAATATGTAAAGTAAAACTGCCACTTTTTTAGTTAATTTATGATTTGCTGTATGCTTATAAAAATAAAATCACACTCTGTACCATATTAAATTGCATATAAGAATTTTTTTGCGTCGAATCGTATTGTGTTGAATCAAACCGTATCGTATCGCTTTGATAGTTGCTTCATATGTATCTTTAATGTATCGGATTGTTGGCAATGCATCGACATGCGTATCTGCCTCAGTGATGGAGACGCACATCCCTAATATTCACACAACAGGAGTGGATGGAAACAAACTTTCACTACATTTTCTTTTGCTGACTTTCTGGAAATTTGCATAAATGTGGGCTACATTTGGATGGGAACCTGTATTTCTGCTCAAATGTCCACTTACTAGCTTTTCCAAAGTGTTTGCAAAGGTTAAGAGAACTTTTACGCTCAAACTAGCTAACATCCATCAAAAGTTTGAATCTAATCTAGAGCTAGCAATACGAGCTAAATCCATAACTTTGTGGTCAGACTAGTGCAGATGTAAAATGAATTAATCGATAAAGTTGAGGATGATGTGTGTAAGTGTACCTGTGTGCTAGTTTTACACAACTTAGTCGTGCTTTTAACAAAGTAGATATGACATGTAGCATACTGTATATCAACTGTACACAGCTAAGCTAACTACATATATCCTGTAAACTGAGGAATCTCAATTTATCTCTTTGCAAATTAATGAAGTGGTGAAAATTAGTAATCAGTAAAAAACATACTTTTAAGGACTCTGGCTCATGATCAGCAGCACATTTCTTTTTTCTCTTCACTTTGAAAGGTGAACAGTGAGAAACATGAAGTTTGAGTGCAAGCAGAAATAAAATGTGTTTGTGTCAGTGAAAACATGTCCTCTCTGTGGTGCTCTACTCATGTTTCCTGTTTGATCCTTTATTTAACTTGCCCAAATCTTTCAGGCTGTCTGTTCTTCATGTGTGGCAGCAGCTGTGATGTTTATGAACAGATGAAAATGTGTCTGAGGTCTTAGTTCTGCTGCTGGATTATTGTTTGTACCCAGAGGATGAAAAATGACACTTGAGGACGACATCTTGGACTGAATCGTCATTTTTCACCATTTTCTGGCGTTTTATGGACCAAACAACTAATTGATTAATGAAAGTAATTGTTAGTTGCAGCTTTAGAGATTTTACCTTTCACACATCTAACTGCAAACATCATTAATGTAAATATTTTAAGATGATGGCAGATCGAGCAGCAAGATGAACACTACAACCACTAGATGGCAGCAGAAGCAGGATTTAATACACCTGCTCAGAAATAACTTCATTATTACAAACATTTTGTCAGTAACCTTTCAGCTGCAAAATCCTCACAATACCTGACTAAACAACATCACTGTCTTCAGGGATGAATCATGGATTTTGTGTATTAACAGTTAATTATTTTGATAAATGTTGCACTGTGAAGATGTTGGGTGCAGTTATGTCATATTGTAAAGCATGCAGACCTTTGTGTTCCAGGTTTGTGTGTTTTGTCTACAGAGCGACAGCAGAGAAACAACTTCAGCCACAGAAATGTGAGTATTCTTTATGATCAAACTGTGTTTATAATATAATGTTAGAACTTCATGTTGATTCAGGAGTCTGTTTGGACCTTTATGTTATTATTGTTTGCACCTAACATTGTTATTTTATGAAGAACAGTAAAATCTGCCTCTCCAGACTTTGTTTTATCTGTTGGTACATTTAGTACAGAAACAGTTGACCAAGTGCTAAACCGTTCAGGGCTGTAAAATATTCATTAAAGTGTAAAATTGATTCTAAAAGAAACGAGTCAGTGTAAAGATGCTGACATGGGTGTGATGTGCTCTCTTTATCTTGTTTTGGACAAGTTAAAAAATGTCATCCTTTGGGACTGTGAGGTTTCTGACAGAAGAAAAACAACTTTTTCCTCTGGTGAGTAAAACAGCTGCGTTTGTAGTCTTTGATTGTTAAACTCTTTTAGCAGTTAACACGATCTGTGGATTAATCCGCTGCTAAAAAAAATAGGACCCCAACAAATCTACTATTTCCTTCTCTTTCAGTGATGTCTGCTAAGAACAACAGTGACCAGCTGTTTTAGGAAATTACTGAGTCTTTTTAAAAAATGAAACAATATGTGGGAACCATATTTTAAGATTTCAGTAGGAACCAAAGATCTTGGAACTGAGAGACAAAGTAGAGAAGTCAGAAAGTGTCGAGAGACGGACAAACACATTGTTGGTTTTGGTGTTTTCATTTGTTCACTGTGAGAAAAATATGGAATAACACCAGTCTTACACTTTATACATTCAAATGATGGAAAGAATGTGTCCACAAGAACATATACTGAAATATACAGTTACATATACTGTTATGATATAAAAGGAAACACTATTAGTATTATTATTTTAATACTTCTGTTTGTACTTTCTGTATAGACACAGAACAGATGGGGTCTGCGACAAAACAGCATCAATAAAAAAAAATTGCAGGTACGGTTCATAATGCATTTAAAACGGTTCAGACAGAAAAAAGAAAAATTGCTAAAAGTCAGGGTGATTAAAGTAATCCCAGTTTTTTTCAGTACAGATCGCCCTTCAAAGTCGAAGGGTAAAGGTCATTTTTTCCATTGAGTGAATAGAGTTGATGATGTTGATAAGAAGGGCAGTGACTGCTGGTTAGAGAGTTGGAGAAGTGAAAGAGAAATTAGATTTCAGGCCCAGAATCTCTGAAACTAAACTACCAATTTATTTCCAAAAAGGACCAAGGACCAAGATATATGTGCATGGTCCACTGAAACCGATCCACTCTCCCTCCAGCAGGGGTGCTGAGACCCACTTAATTTGGATTTCTGCTTGGGGGTAATGAAGAAACGGATCAGGTTCTTCCAGCAGAAATCTCCCCAAAACAAGGAATTAAGCAGAGGTAGACAGGGTTTCCCATAAAAGGAACATTATTATACTATTAAAACAACTTTTTACTTGGTCTCTGCAGGTACAAGGAGGAGCGGTTTGAAAAGGTTTTCCTGAACAGAATCCATTGTACCTGCTGTGAATAACCAGATTACAGCTGCTGTCCTCCAGGATCAGAGCCACATCTGAAGCCTTCAGAAGGTACTGTAAGTGTTTCATTATTATTATTATTAAAAGAAAGTCTCCCCTAATATGGAGGATTTGAAAAAAATTAGATTTTCTAATCACTTTGTGGCGTCAAACATGAAACACAACACACCGGTTAGAACTATTTTAAAAAAAAAAAGGTTTTATTGAGGCTGTACAGGTAGTTAATGTTCCCTCTTTGGCTGATGGTCAGTACAGACATACAGTACGTCATGTTCACAGACCTGATGTGATGCACATGAAACCAGCCAGCAGGGCCACACAGCACTCGCAATGTTAAAAACAGAACATTTGACTAAAAAGAAAACAAATTTTCTGCAAAATACCAGTTTGTATTTCAGGGATTGTACACCAGAGTCCACCTGTAATATGTGTAATAAGTGACTAAAAATGAGCATCTTGTAGGTTCAGTGTTACATTGTGCAGCCCTGCTGGACCGATCAGTTTCCTCCCTGATGGGTTTTCAGTTACCAAAGACCTGAGCTGAGTTTCCCAAAGACACTGTTACACTCTTACCTGCTCTTCACTCTGCTCACCTACAACCCACTGAGCCCCAGGACGTACCTGTCATATAATAATCTTTTTTTTTTTTTTTTTTTACATTTTAGACTTAAACACAGATGATTTCAGTCTGATCCTCCGAATCATTTATCCTGCTAATGTCAAACATACAGTGTTTCCGCTGATTAAACAAGTGGGAATTTTTTTTACCTGTTTGTAATAAAAAACAAAAATGAAAACCCCCAAAATAAGCAGTTACAGAGCCTTCAAGTGGATTAAAGAAGTTCTTGTGCACAATATAAAGTTTTCTGGTCTTCCATAGCTGAACATGATGAAGTTATTTAGACTTTTTGAGCTAATGTAAACAAACTAATAATGTTTTTAAAGTCAAGTGCACGATGAAAATAAAACGTAGTCATTTCAAGTCAGACTAATGAGAGACCAAAAACAATGGAAGGAGATAGTTTTCCTAACCCTATATCTGTATCAGTGTATTTGTCAGATAATAAGTAATATTTCTTTAATGACATTTATTATTTGAGGTCATTTAGAAACAGTTACAGGGTTTGACCACTAGAGGGCGCTGATACGTTTATTTTCACACTGAAATCTCTTTCAGTTCATATCTTTGTCAAAAATATTTAATAGCTAAATTTAATGGATCCTGATCAAATTTTTTAAGTAGATATGATTATGTTAAAAAAAAACAAATATTGGCCAATATATAATCATTCAGTATTTTAACCTTACATTTTTTTAATTGGCCTAAAACAATCCAGCTCAAACTAACAGTTTTGTTTGTTTAAAAAAAATGTAGCTGCACCTTGTGAAACAGGTAAAGATTATACTACTATAGCAGCAGGGTCTGTGCCTGCCAATATTAAAATGAAATAATATAATGAAACTGAAATTTCATTTTCCATTTATGTCCAAGTATGTATGACAACAAGATTTCATTTTCATGTTTGAAAATCTGCCAAAAATGAAAATTATAAAGAAAAGTTGTGAGCATTAACATAATTGTGTACTCCAAAGCATACCACTGAATTCAATTTAATAGGAAATGTACTTTTTGTTTTCAGTTGGCATAAACTTAAAAATAAAACAGCAACTCTGTGTTTGAATATAAATCGTGTAGATTTAGCTCATTTTTAATGAAAATTAAAATGAAATGGCATTTTGTCATTTTCATGATTAATTCCATATTGTTTGACTTTCACACAAGAGTCCTGCCATTGTAGAAATAATGAGATTCATTTTAATATCAGCAGCCTTTGACCTCAAATCACGAGAATTTCTGTTTTATTTTTAAAAGTTGCAACTTTTATAAATGACTGCAGTTAATCATCTCTGCACAAGTCTTAAATGTAAAAAACATGTTTAGATTCAGACTGAAGCTTCAAACTCACAAACATTAAGCTTTTTTTTTTTTTTAGGGAAACCTCGTTCTGGCATAAAAACCCTACGACCTGCACACACCTTCACAGTACTCATCATCATCTTCATCGTCATCATCTGTAGATCTTAGGCTAACATCAGCACCATTACAAAAAAGAAACCAGAATATCGTCTGCATATCAGGTAATTATTTACAAATTCATATAAAAAAATACATTGTGAGTTTTAGCACAAACAATAGAATAAATTCTGTAAGTCTCAAAGTTATTTAGCCCTTACTGAAAACTCTTAACACATTAAAAAAAAAATCAAAGAATGTATCATATAGGATTGCTAAAATATAGAATAATTTCACAGATTGGTAAAGTTTTATTTTACCACTGAAAAACTTTATTACTCGTCCTTTAAAAAATTTAAATTTAGTCAAATCATTCTTTTGTTCCTGCCTTTATTTAAATTCACTAACACCTCTAATTTATCTGTTATTCACCTCATCAGAAATGAAAACACCTCTAATGGTTTTATGTCTAATTATAATTTAAAAAGCTGTATCAGATGAACCTTCTGCACAAACTGACATTTGAGATCCTTTAAAAAAACAGACAACATCCCGTGTTTGTCACTGAGAACTCGTTTAAGTAGCATTAAGTAGATTTTCTCGTTAACATGTTGAAGCTAAATATCTGTACAGATCTGATTGGCTGATGAAGTTTGTTAGATGGCCCACAAACCTGTGGACCGTTAAAACACTTTTGTTTTTGTTGTTGTGGCCGTCTGGAAACTTTCAACTACGTTTTTAAATCTCTCCATTTTATTTCATTTTAATAATTATCAAACTGTCAAGGAGCTCCTGTTTATTTTCCTTCAAGTCATCACAGTATCTGCTAATCGTAGCCAAGAAATGATGAGTATAGCGCCACCATGTGGTTCATGTTTCGGCTCATAACACTTGAATCATCATCAGACGTAGAAGCAAAACTGTTTTTTCTCCTGTGTTTCAATCTTCTGAACAAACCTTTTTGTTCAATTTTTGTGATTTTTTTTTTTCAACATTCTTCCTACAAATTTCATCCAGTTTTCACCAAATGTGGCACAAACCATTTCAATTAGCCTGAAAATTATTAATTTTGTTTTCTGAATCTTTCAGGCAAACTGCTAATTTTGAAGACATTTTGCCTGTAGATGGCGCTACAGCAACAAGATAAACTCAAATGTGCATTATGAGTCTCAGATACACAAATCCGCTGTCAGCCAATCAGTGTGATTGTCTGTCGCTGTGTGTATTTAGAGGCAGATTTGATTTTACAGTGTTGGCTGAGATATGTGCCGTATTTGATAAATATATCATAAATATGGGATGTTGTCTGTTTTTTGATGGATGACATTGCTGCTTAGCTTTGCATGAAATGACTTCTTCACTGAAAAGCAAACTGAAGGACTGCTGAGAGTCATTCGGGGGAAAACTCGCATGCAAGTGTTCATATTGGAGTTATATCTGATTGTTTTTCGCAGTTATCTTTCACAGCGGTGAAACACCAGCTATATCACAAGAAATCAATAAGGAGCAACTACAGTTTCACTTATAAAATACAATAAAAACACAACCTGAAGTTTATCATTCAGTACCTTTTCAAATAATAATCATCTGGTCAGTCAGATTGTTTTTAAATTTACCTGCTGTCTTTAAAAAATCCCTGTATTTGTGTCAGATTTGGTCACTTTTCTCTCATTTAGGACTGAAAGTTTTCCACCAGGAGTTATATTACAAACACATGCCGCACAGACAAATCAGACACCAAATCTGATTTTAACATGGCAGGAAGAAAGCTGATTATCTCACCTGAAGTGTGACATCATAAATACAGTGAGGTTTGAACAGCCTTCAAGGGCCAAAAAAATAATCGTGGAAACTTTCAATTCAAGTAAGAAAAGTAGAAAACACCAAAAGTTAAGTGTGTTTTGTTCCCCAACAGCAGCAGCGTTATGGTAGTTCTGCTGGCGTCATCACAGGTTTCTCTCCACACATTGGCCGTCTGCGGCGTCCGGGCAGCGGCAGGTGAACCCGCCGAGCCGCGGCAGACAGAGGTGAGAGCAGCCGCCATTATTGGCACAGTAGTTAAAAGCTAACAGGGAAGAAGAGGAGATTATTGTTAATGAATCGAATTATCTGTCAGAAAGTTTGAACTACAGAGCTTTATGAGCTGAATCATGTTTTCAAATGACTGAAGTTTGTGTGGCTCAAGCACGTAAATAATTGTTTCAGTTGGCAGTTAACCCAAAAAATATAATGTGCTCAGTACCTGCATAAATATCTTTATACCTGCATTAACGGATGATTTTTCCACTAGTTTTCAGAAGAAACAAGTAATGAACACAACACTAATACATTAGTTTGTTTAGAAACGGCTCCAAAGACTAACAGCGATCCTGTTTTCAGTCTCCTGAGAGTAGTTCTGTGTTAGGCAGACGACACTGAGCATGTGCAGGAACGTGGTTCTTGTTTACAGCGTAGCTAGCTTGTTGTGCTACATATAAAAACCTTGACTTTGTACTACATTATATATTTCTCAAAGAACTTCAGTACAAAGTCAAGAGGTTGTTAAAGCTGTAAACAGAACGATGTTCCCGCACATGTTCAATGGCGTCTGCCTAACTAGGAACCTCACTCCTGAGGATTACTATCATATTGCTATTTTTACTCTTTGGAGCCATTTCTAAACAAGCTACAGTAGCCATTGTCTTTGTAATGAAGGAACATGTCGCCCAGTGCAGCGATGTGGCTCACTGACGTGTTTTTAATAGGAGGTCTACGGCACAGAGGAATAAGATATATCAGGCTTTGGATACACACACAATACTTGTTAGTAGATCAGTTCATTGTTGGTTTGGCTCCAAACAGGAGATTTGCTGACAATATGAAAGTGAGGATGCAGCTTTAGAAAGTGTAGAATCAGCTGAGCATTGATGGCTGAGAGGCTGAGACTCGGTGTGACTGAGAAAGCAGCAGGTGGACGCAGACAGTAAAGCTGGTTCTCATCACTTCCTGCTGTATAGTTCAGGGCTCAGAGCCAGCTGTGAGTCTCCGGATCCACAGCTGGCTCTCCTGAGGTCCCTTCACTCCTGAGTTCCCACGCCTATATCCATCCACATGCTATACGAGTCTGCAATCAATTACTGCGGTTACTGAGCTCATCTGTGCTCTGGTCCAATAAAGACACCACAGAGCTGTTAGCTGGCAGAGCCGAACATGTACAGCCTCAGAGATAAAGGGACAGTTCACCCAAATCACACCAAAAAAGATTTTACAACAATAATAATAATAATAATAAGACTACTGCAGAGACTTGTTGGTTTTGTTTGTTAAGGTTTAAGAAATTCTGTTGATTTTACCACATATCTTATGTCCTTTATTATTTCCTTGACTGCTTTGTTTTGTTGTTTCTTGTCATGTGACTGGACTGAGTGGAGGGTTACTGTATCTGGACTGAGCCGTACCTTGTGGACACTGTGTCGGTGTCGTGGTGATGCCGTACAGCCGGGAGCGTTTCTGAGGCAGGAACTCGTCCGTCTCTTTCTCTGACTGACGGTCCACAGCGACCACGGCCTCCCTGCAGAAAGAAATCATCATGTAAACATTCAGCAGAGACCACACACTGATGTTTGAGCAACATCAAATTAATGCTGCTGTTAAACACACTTTAAAACTGTCATATAAAAGTCTAAACACCAAGTGCTGGAAATAGCAGCGTTTACAGCATAGTTAAAGTGTTTATTTAAAACCTACTGAGACTCTGATTAATGGAAATGGTGACTTTAGTTTTTAGTTTAATTGTAGTCGTGGGATGATACATTTGCAAGGATTTGACTAAATCCTACAAATTATAGTCAGTTCATGGGAAAAGATGAGTGCCAGCAGAGAATTGATATAAAATCCTGCATGTAAATCTGACTGAAACTGATGTGTGAACAGATGAAACCACTGCTGAGTGTGTCGGTGTGTTTCTTGGCTCGTACCTCCTCCAGTCGGTGTAGTAGAGGTTCCTTCCAAAGGAGACGAGAGCGAAGGGATAGTGGATCCCTTCGACGATCTGCTTCCGCAGCCGGCGGTGAGGATCCATACACTCCACCTTACGAGTACCTGCAGACCGATCAAATGAATCATCGTCAATGAGGAAAGTTTGATTGAGAAAACTGGACAAACAACATCTCTGAAGGAGGATGTGAGGACTGGATGAGAGGGAGGGTTCAGGTTCCTGTCAGGTTTTGGTCAAGTGGGACAAAAAGAGATTTGCACAAGCTTCAACTTGTGCAGAACAAAGCTGCAGGTCTGACTCTTCACTGTTCATCCAGGGGGGGTGTAGAGATGCATGATGTACTGTAGCTAGGCCTACAAGCTTATACTCAAAGATTTCATATATTACTGACAGACAAAAAGACCACTGCGGGTTTTATAGCTGATCCCAACTTAACAAAACAAACCAAAGATGCTAGCAAAGTAACACAGAACATAAAATAAGCACAGCAGAAACATCAGATAGGTCGGATCACCGTGTGTTACTAACTATCTTTAAATGTTACAGTAACAGCTGAAAATGACAACAGAAATAAACAAGTTTGCCGATTTGACATATTTCTGCGATTCAAGTGAACCGCTAGCTGTCTATCTGGAGGTGACTGTTGTTGTTAGTGCGACGTCACAGTGATTCGGTCTGTAAGTTCTTTCCCTCTGGTGCAAACAGAGTTGTTGTTTTGTTCTATTTCATTTAGTTTTTTCTGTTTATTAGTGTAATTATCATTGTTGTTGGGACGGTTCTGTGTGGGTTAGGGTGATCTGGGGGTTGGGTGAGAGGTATGTGGGATTGTTTTATGCATGTTGTGTTTTGGTGTTAAGTGTATTTATGAGGACCCCAGGAAGAATAGTCGCTACCCTGGTAGCAACTGATGGGGGTCAAATAAACCAGTATCTCACCTGCGTCAGCCCAGCACAGCTGCTGGTTGTCAGTGTCAAAGGTCAGACCGTTGGGAAGCCCCAGGTCGTCTTTCACCAGGACGGTTCGCTCCGTTCCGTCCATGTTGGCCATCTCAATTTTAGGCCCGTCTCTGTTCCAGTCTGCCCAGTACAGCCGCCTACACCAACAGGACCAAACCAGTTAGAACAAACTCATTTCAATACTACTACTGCAACTACAACTACTACTGCAACTACGACTACTACTGCAACTACGACTACTACTACTGCAACTACAACTACTGCAACTACTACTACTACTACTGCAACTACTACTACTGCTACTGCAACTACTACTACTGCAACTACGACTACTACTACTGCAACTACAACTACTGCTACTGCAACTACTACTACTGCAACTACGACTACTACTACTGCAACTACGACTACTGCAACTACGACTACTACTACTGCAACTACTACTACTGCAACTACGACTACTACTGCAACTACAACTACTGCAACTACAACTACTACTACTGCAACTACGACTACTACTACTGCAACTACAACTACTACTACTGCAACTACGACTACTGCAACTACGACTACTACTACTGCAACTACTACTACTGCAACTACGACTACTACTGCAACTACAACTACTGCAACTACTACTACTGCTACTGCAACTACTACTACTGCAACTACGACTACTACTACTGCAACTACAACTACTGCTACTGCAACTACTACTACTGCAACTACGACTACTACTACTGCAACTACGACTACTGCAACTACGACTACTACTACTGCAACTACTACTACTGCAACTACGACTACTACTGCAACTACAACTACTACTACTGCAACTACGACTACTGCAACTACGACTACTACTACTGCAACTACTACTACTGCAACTACGACTACTACTGCAACTACAACTACTGCTACTGCAACTACTGCTACTGCAACTACTACTACTGCAACTACAACTACTACTACTGCAACTACGACTACTGCAACTACGACTACTACTGCAACTACAACTACTGCTACTGCAACTACTACTACTACTACTACTGCAACTACGACTACTACTACTGCAACTACGACTACTACTACTGCAACTACGACTACTACTACTGCAACTACAACTACTACTACTGCAACTACAACTACTACTACTGCAACTACGACTACTACTACTGCAACTACGACTACTACTACTGCAACTACAACTACTACTACTGCAACTACAACTACTACTACTGCAACTACAACTACTACTACTGCAACTACAACTACTGCTACTGCAACTACGACTACTACTACTGCAACTACGACTACTGCTACTGCAACTACTACTACTACTACTGCAACTACGACTACTACTACTGCAACTACGACTACTACTGCAACTACGACTACTACTGCAACTACGACTACTACTACTGCAACTACGACTACTACTGCAACTACGACTACTACTGCAACTACGACTACTACTACTACTGCAACTACGACTACGACTACTACTACTGCAACTACGACTACTACTACTACTACTGCAACTACGACTACTACTACTACTACTGCAACTACGACTACTACTGCAACTACGACTACTACTACTGCAACTACGACTACTACTGCAACTACGACTACTACTACTGCAACTACGACTACGACTACTACTACTGCAACTACGACTACTACTACTGCAACTACGACTACTACTACTGCAACTACGACTACTACTGCAACTACGACTACTACTACTGCAACTACGACTACGACTACTACTACTGCAACTACGACTACTACTACTACTACTGCAACTACGACTACTACTACTGCAACTACGACTACTACTACTACTACTGCAACTACGACTACTACTGCAACTACGACTACTACTACTGCAACTACGACTACTGCTGCTAAAAAGTAGTAGTATAAGGTATAGTTACTGTGAGAGTAGTAATATAAGAAGTAGGTACTGTGAGAGTAGGTAGTAGTAGTAGCTACTGTATTACTAAGTACTGTATTGCTATTGTTGTGCTTTTATTTCATTATATTATGTTGTATCATAGTATTCTCTTGGATTTACATCATTGCATTATTACTGTATAGTGTGTGTATATTAAATATACTGCATATTATATATACACACACACACACACACACATATATACTTTATTATATATGATCTACAGTATATTATACTTATTATTAATACTGATACCTATATATATTTACACTATATATATAGTTCTCACACACCATGGCTTGAGTTGTCTTTTGCACAGTGTACTTATATAGTCTAAAGTATTGTCATGTATATATTGTATAAAGCTTTTTAATGTTGCATCTCTAATTTCATAAATGTCTGAATATTTTATCTTGTAATCTTGAGTAATCTCTCTCCTACCACTGTCTGCACCTTATCCTTGTTCACATACCACACGCTCACTATTTTATTTTATTTTATTCTACATTTATTCAGACTCTCGCTCAGCTGAATTTCCCCCACAGGGATCAATAAAGTTGTACCTCATCTTACACGGTATCACTGCTGCTACCTGTTCTTGGGTTCATCGAGCATTTTGCATTTATCAACTGCTTGGTCATGTTGCTTTGAAACATGTAAATGTGTGATTGAAACACCTCTAACTGATCAGTTCATGTCTTGTTTGGCATCACGTACCCGTACGCTGGGTTGGTGACGATGGGTCGAGGGTTGACCAGGTCAGTGTCAAACAGGACGCGGCGCTGGCTGCCGTCCAGTTTGGAAACCTCCACAGTGTCGCGCATAGAGTCGGTCCAGAAGAGGAGGCGGGCCACGTGGTCGATGGCAATGCCTTCAGGACTCTGCAGCTCTGAGGACAGAAGAAGTTCAGACCAAAACATTCAAAATGTTCATTTGAAGTGACATCAGTCGGTCCTTCTTCACTGTCAGACCTCATTATTTACTTACTAATTCAGCATTTTAAAAATAACACTGATCAGGGCTCTACTCCTGCAGTTTGCTTGAAATATTAAACCAATTTTCCTGCATTTGCACAATTGTGAGGATCTGTAGAGTCTGTCCTGTCTGTGTGAAGGATGTTTTTGTAGAGACCTCACCCACAGAGAAACACATGAACAAGGAAAAACTGCTTAATCTCTTCCTCATCCTCTTTTCTGTTGGCAGACAACAAAACTGCATCGCGTCTCTTGAGGAACACAAACAGCCAGCTATTTTATGGTTGCAACACCATCTGACAAAAACAACATAATAAGGTTTAATGACAACAGCTGTGTTATGTGTTCGGCTATATTGATACTGACATTTAATGTCATCAATCACAGAGAAAGTTAGATGACAGAAAGTTGTCTTCTTAAAGGACGGGTTCACAATTTTTCAACAGTCAGGAGCCCAAATGAAGAGTGAAACCTGTTTTTCTTGCTGTAATCATTCCTCCTGTTCATACTGACCATTAGAAGATCCCTTCATAATGCACTTACAATGGAAGTGATGGGGGACAAAATCCACAGTCCTCCTTCTGTGCAAACATGGATTTCAAAGTTTATCTGAAGCTAATATGAAGCTTCAGTCGTCCAAATGAGTCAAATCAAGTAGATATCTTTCAATGTTACAGTCTTTTTAGTGCCAAAGTCCCTCTTTTTGTTACTATACTTCCACCGCAGCTCAACAGGGAAACACTGTCCGAGGAAACACAAAGAGGGAATTTGATGCTAAAAAGACTGTAAATGTGGCAGATATCCACTGTTGTACCTTTAGTGACGACTGGGACGATGTCCCCTCCGCTCAGACTGGCCTTGCTGATAGCCGGCCCAGTAATATCAGTCCAGTAAACCATCTTCTCCACACAGTCGTAAGCCACCGCGATCACCACCCGATCCTGAGAGAGAAACACAAGGAGAGACAGACAGTTTCATTCATCTGGAGACGCTTTCAAAGAGTCTTTTATCTGAAGTGACAGAGCTTTGTGTTCA
This sequence comes from Scomberomorus guttatus, assembly GCA_038419695.1. Taxonomy (NCBI): domain Eukaryota; kingdom Metazoa; phylum Chordata; class Actinopteri; order Scombriformes; family Scombridae; genus Scomberomorus; species Scomberomorus guttatus. The sequence goes on along the minus strand of CM076447.1, from coordinate 1,830,966 downwards.
GCTGCAGAAATTTTGACGCTGCTGTATGATTGATGCCTTCAGGCTTCATAAAAAAATGCCAAAGAACAATTAAAGGATTGTTTCAGGGGAACCAAGAGGCCTCTTAAGTGGTTTAACTAAATTCATGACATCAGTGTGTACAGTATGTTCTTCAGTATCCATACTAATGCAGACCAAACCAGAAAAATCCTCCAAACTTAAGACATTTAGGCTGGTTGTCACTTCTACAAAGAGCTCGTTTGGGTTTAGGACTTAAAAGTGGAGTTAAAAGAGCAGTCTGAGATTTATGGAAACCCTGTTGTTAGCTTCCTTCCCCAGAGATGAGAAGATGGTTCTCAGTTTCTGTGTCCAGGATGTGTTTAGCCTAGTTTAGCACAAAGGCTGGCAGCAGGGGGAAACTGTTAGCCTAGCTCCATCAAAAATGAAAACAACAACTCCACAGAAGGGTTGGGTATGGAGAACCACTTCTATGATTCAATTTCATTTCCAATGAAATTAGAGCTGCAATGATTAGTCGATGAATCGATTAGTTGTCAACTATTGAATTAAAAAACTATTTTGATAATCTATTTGAGGAGATCAAGAGGATTTAAGAAAAAAAGTCCAAATTCTCTGATTCCAGCTTCTTAAATGTGAAAATATTTTCTGGTTTCTTTAGTCCTGTGTGACAGTAATGAAGTGAAAGCGTTTTTTATTTGCATGTTATTCACGTTATAATGCCAAAAATTTTATCCTCTTCATGACATCTATGGTTGTTAATAGTTTGTTTTCTGGGTTTCATTTTGTAAAAAGCTGCTGTGTTGTGATGGATTATCTCTCTGCAGCAAGTTTCAGGTCTCTTAAAGTCGACTTTCATAGAATTGAACCAAAACAAAACTGATGTTTTTGAAAGCTGGGGGCAGTGATGATGTTGGAGTCTTACGGGGATGTGCAGCAGAGGTTTGGCCTCCTCCTTCTTCATGTTGTATCCGTCCAGAGGAACGTGTTCGAGCTTCCCGCTCTGGGCGAACAGCAGGTGTGTTCCCGGAGCGACGGGGTGAATGTCAGGCCGCGGCGTCGGACCAACCGGAGGAGGAGTCACTGTCTGATCAATACCTGTGGAGGAAGACAAGAGTTATACCGGTCTCTGTTTATTGTTCATGGGTATGAAAGATAGAGTCGATAATATTACAGTAGTGATGGTGGTTGGACAACTGAGCGGGCTGTGGCATTCAGATGAATATTTGACACACTATAAATGTTTTTAATGACTCTTGTTGCCCCCTAGTGTCTTGTTAACCTACAGCATCCATCTTATTACTTAAATGAAATTATGTTTGATATTTTAATTGTATCATTTGTGATTTACTGATTGATCATTTGAGCCTTTGAATCATCTCTCATATTAAAGGACGGGTTCACAGTTTTTGAAGTGTGTCAACAGTCAGGAGCCCAAATGAAGAGTGAAACCTGTTTTTCTTGCTGTAATCATTCCTCCTGTTCATACTGACCAGTAGAATCCACTAAATGACTGTGTGGACACACTGTGGATTTTGGCCTCCATCACTTCCATTAAAGCACATTTGAAGAGGATCTTTTAATATCCAGTATGAACAGGAGGAATGATTACAGCGAGGAAAACCTCTTTCACTGTTCATATGGACACCTGACTGCTGTTTAACACACTGGAAACTCTGAACTGTCCTTTAAAGTTTTTTAATTTCCTCATGATAAAAAATATCTTGACACATATGAATGTGATTAGATGATCACTGGTATATACAGTACTGTGCCAGCCTTTTAGTCACTTTAGATATTTAGATTATTAATAGATAATGCAGCACCATCAGGAGGCGTCTGATGGTCCCAAAGTTATTCTGCAGCATGACAACGAGCCCAAACATCCAGCCAGAGTCATAAAGAACTATCTTCATCAACAGGAAGAACAAGGAGTCCTGCAGCAGATGGTTTGGCCCCCACAGAGCCCTGATCTCAACATCATGGAGTCAGTCTGGGATTACATGAAGAGACAGAAGCAGCTGAGACGCCGAAATCCACAGAAGAACTGTGGCAACTTCTCCAAGATGCAGGAACAACCGACCTGCCAAGTACCTGAAAACCTGTGTGCAGGTGTACCGAGGAGACCTGCTGCTGTTTTAAAGGCAAAGCTGCTCACTGCAGATACTGATTTACTTTATGTTTCTGCTGTTTACTCAACTTTGGATCAAGTTAACTGATCAATAAAAAATATTTATGGTATTATTTTTGAAAGCAACTTTACATTTAGTACCTGAAGTACTGTAGATATCCCTCATTTCCTCCCTGCGGACATTTGCCTGAGGAAGACCTGTCCCACTGAAGTTTTGTGGATGTGCACATGACTACTCTAGATGAACTTATCCTGCGTTCAGATGAAGCTGCCTATCAATCCAGTGGAGCCAATGTAGGTGGGCAGATGTAAGCAGATAAAGTGCCGTTACAAGACCGAGTCCAGCTGCTCTATCTGCTCTCTGCTTGTGTGAGAGTAGGATTTAAAGGCAGTTTAAAGATAACTTAGGTGAGGGTTAAGGGAATAGTGTCACCTGTCAGAGTAACTCTCAGCACATTTCGCTGTGTGTATTGATAACTGTGTCCCCAAAATTACATTTAATTTTAATTAGAGTCATGGTGTTTGGTAGCAGCGGGTGACTCACACAGAGGAGTGTTCCCTGGTCCGGTGCGGGTGTTGGGGATCTCCTGGCCGCTGGCGTCCACACACCAGCACTGCTGGATGCTGGTGTGGCACTGCGTGGGCTCGTAGGCTCCGTGTTCGTCACACTGCGGGACGTACTGACCGACCGCCGGCCGCGGCCTGAAGATGGAGAAGAAGCCGGAGCTGGAAGGGGGTGTCTGGGCGCTCTCTCTGTGACGCTCACACTGGGTCTTCTCACGCTCTGAGAACACAGAAAAAACAGCCAGAGTGAGACATCTACAGTTTAGATGATCTCACTTTTTTACCGATGAGATGAGAAGGTCAATATCGATCTCATATCTCTGTCTTAAGTACAGATTATTTTCTCGATTAAGCGATTAGTTGTTTGGTCAATAAAATGTCAGAAATGGAAAATGGTTTTCACTGTGTACATCAAATCACTCAATAACTTAATGAAGACAAAAATATGTATTGTCAGAAATATTTATCAAAGATGTAAACGCTGTCTCCTTCATGACTTTTACCTGCAAACCTCATCTCCAAGCAGGTTAAACAAACATTCTGCGGCACAGCTCCACACAGGGCAGATTATATGTAGCTTTGATTTGTTCCTGAGCAGACAGGTTTTAGTACGTGGCAGCTGCAGATAAACATGTGTGTGAGCTGTGGAGAAGAACCACAGATTAAAGACGAGCAGGAGGCTCTTCATCTCTGCGGTCACATCCAGGGGCCACAGTGACATCTGGAAGAGCCTCCAGTCACTTCACTCTTATCCTCAAGGGTATCTGCGAGTCAAAGCACAAACCAGCCATAACAGTCCTGTCTGACAGACAGCAGTGTTCCTCAAAGCGCCACGTCTGCCCCAAACAATCAGCCAGGACGCAAAGACAAAACCACAAAAAGCAAGAAGACCCCTGAGAGAGGGGCGAAGATCAAAGACAGACCAGCCAGACAAAAGCTTACAAGTGCTGCTTACAGTAAGAGACGCTGTGACAAGTTTTAACAGGGGACACTAAATGATGCCTTCAGAGGCCAGCAGGTCATAAAAAAACATGAAAATATGACAAAACTTCAGTGCAGAGGAGTGAAGCTGTAATTAGCTCTGAGCTCTCAGCTGCTGACACCTGGAATCACTGAAGGACTCGACAGCTTTGGGTCGACGCCAAACCACCAACAGACGACAACAACAACAACAACAACAACAACAACGGCAACAGGCAGAGAAAGACTGAAAGGTGTTTAAATCTGCAAACTACACCTGCAGCTGAGAAATCAGGTGTCCAGATCCAATTCAGATCATTTGACTCCGGTAAAAGTAATAATACAACTGTGGTAAAGTCATGCATTCAACATTTTAAGTATTGGCAACAAAATGTACTCAAGTATCTAAAGTAAAATTACTCATAGTGAGAGTACAGTTTAATTTGATCAGGTTAAAAAAGAATCATCCTCAAATGTTACAGCAATCCAAAGACTTTTTTGTTGATCGACTAATTGTTGCAGCTCTGGTGTTTATTAATGAAGGGTGAGATTGATAGGAGAGGAAATAAGGTTCATGCATGTGCACGAGATTCCACAATGACATGAGATTTGTAAAACCATGCATAAACACAGCCTTATATATCTGATGAAGATGTTGTGTCTGCATATTTCTGCTTTTATGCAATTTTGAGGTACTTGTACTTTACTTGAGTATTTCCATGTGATGCTACTTTATACTTCCACTCCACTACATTTCAGAGGGAAATATTGTACTTTCTACTCCACTACATTTATTTGATAGCTTCAGTTACTTTTCAGATGAAGATTTGACACAATGGATAATATAACAAGCTTTTAAAATACAACACATTGTTAAAGATGAAACCAGTGGTTTCCAACCTTTTTGGCTTTTGACGTCTTACAAAAAGCAGTGTGTAGTCGGGGTCACATTTCAGATGTCTATGAGTTGTTAACAGCTCCACCAAATAGTGATTTTTCCCTCTAAACTTCTCACATGGTTTCATTTCAATAAATGTTCAAATGATCCAATATTTCAGCAAAAATCAAAGATTAGAGAAAAAGTCCAAAAAGTGAAAACAGATTTGTGTATCAGAACTTTGTTTTTTCTTCTTTCCTCTCCCATTAATCATCTCACGACCCCTCAGATTTATCTGCTGACCCTTTGGAGGGGCCCCACCCCTAGGTTGGGAACCACTGGACTAAACTAGCTAACTGTATATAAAGTAGTTGAAACTAGCTCCACCTCCAGCAGCTACAACAGTAACATGCTGCTTACACACTGATGCTTCAGTATTAATAATCTAATGATGTCATATATAATAATATATCAGTCAGAGGGACCAAACCACTACTTTTACTGCAATACTTTAACTACATCAAGCTCATAATACTTATGTACTTTTACTGCAATACTTTAACTACATCAAGCTCATAATACTTATGTACTTTTACTGCAATACTTTAACTACATCAAGCCCATAATACTTATGCACTTTACTGTAGGGGGATTTTTACTTAAGTAAAGGATCTGAGTACTTCTACCACCACTGGATCAGGATGATACAGACAGTGACTTTTGTCAGCTCTCATTATGTTTTATAACCCTGAACAGATCTGAAGCTGCTGTGGGAACATGAACCTCAGCTGTGCGTCACCAACTGTTTGTTAAGTCTAACATGAAATCTGTTTACACTCTCACCACCATCCTTCACCGCTCTGCTCTGTCACCTGGTCTGTGTATGTCCAATACGACCTTCAGCTGGATTATTTCACAAAGACAAATGTTTATACTCTACAGTTTACATGGCTTCCATTTGTCTCGGTAATAGTTGTAAAACCACCTTCAGTCTGTGCGAGCTGCCACCCGCACATCACTAAAAACACCAAACGTTTTCTCATTACAGCTCAAGAGATGGTAAAACGATCTTTAAAAAAGGACCACACTGCTGCTTTTAAACCAATTTGTGCAATTTATATTTCTGCTGCCCACAAAAATCTTTTTTTTTTTAACTCATTTCCTGCCAGGCAGTCGTGGTTTCAGTTCATTAGTATAAAATCAACCAGTAGTTTTATCAGAAATGCGAAATAAACCATATATTTCACATCTAGTCTGAGGATTTGAACCAACAACCTCCCTCTGCACTGGCAGACAGGCGTTTGTTTGTTTTGTAAGTGTGTGTCAGTTACTTACCCGAGGATGTAGGGCTGCACTGGAAGCCGTCGCCTTGGAAACCAGGACGGCACTGACAGGTGTAGGACCCCTGTGTGTTGGAGCAGACGGCGTCATGGTGGCACCGATCGTGCTGACACTCGTCTACGTCTGTACAGGTAGAAAAAACAGAGATGAAGAAAAACATAAACCTCTGAAACACCTGCAGGAACAAAATTAACTCTTCAGGTGATGTAGAGGTGCATCAACCACCATCTTTGGTTTGTTTTAAGATGCAGTACCACTATTGGCCACTAGATGATGATGCCACAAAAATCCATTCAGAAAGTTCCAACTTAAAAGTTCCCAAGTTTGAGCCTTAACAGTCAAGTAAAAAAAAGGTCATATTATGCCCCTTTCCCAGTTTAATATTTTCATTTTCGTGATCTCTTTACAAACATTTGCATGTTTTTATGGTCAAAAAAGTTACAGCTATACGAGCCATGGATGCAGCCCCTCTGTCTCACTTTGTGTCTGCTGAATGTCCCTCTCGTCTGATTGGCTGACTGTTTTCTGAGTGACGCACGCCCACGCCAACCACAGGTAACTGATTGTAGCCTACTGTAGCTAGGTAAACCAAGGCTCTGGGTAAAACTCTGGTAAATTGCGATGGCCACTGCAGAAGATAATGTTATCCAGCCTTTGGAAGGCTGAACCTTTGCTTCCTGATATCCAACAACTGTGCAGTGTTTTCTCTGCGACTGTCTCTCCTCTGCTCCGCTCTGTGTGTGTGAGCCCCGCCCTCGGTGCTGAGCAGATAGTTGTGACATCACAAACTTACGGAAGTCCAAACAGCTCGTTTAAAGGCACAGTTTCTGAAGACGGGCTGTGTGCATTTCTCCTTGGACTGAGTGTTTTGATACTTTCATAGTATTTATAGAGCACCTAGACCTGTTTTATAATCAGAGAAGAAATGGAAATCTCCCTTTTAATAATATGACACCTTTAATATGTAATGTGTATGATGGTGCCCATTGTAAGAGTCAGTAGCCAGGCTTTCACCCAAAAGTAGCTCAAATGTATACAGAATTTTCTGAACATCTGCAACCCCCCCCCCCCCAAAAAAATCCTCCTGTTGTGTGACTATTAAGAGATAAACAGTTGGTTCACTGCAGAAGAAGAGGACACAATGAGATGACATCATTAAAAGAGCGGCAGTCAGCTTAAACGATGGAAAACCATGTGGAAAACATGACGGAAATATGACATTTCTGTTTGTTTCATGTATTCATTTGAGGGACATTACAGTCACTCCACAGATCTGATGTTTTCAGCTCTCACATGAAATTTAAGTTAAGTTGTAAAAAACTGAACTGAACAGTTTCAGTTGTCCTCTTGTCCTGCAGTTTTTTCTCCACACAGACTCTGATCCAGCTGAGTGGTTTTAAACATCCTTCAGCTCTGAGACTGACCAGAGCTGAGCCGATGAAAGGCAGAAAAAAGGAGTTGAGGGAGATGTATATGTTGGAGATGAGCTGCACAGCTGTAAGGCAGGGTTCTGCATTTCCTGTCCCCAGGGCCCACACAGCTGACTTATGTTTCACAGAAGAAACTGACTGAACTGATTCTCCAGTTTCTGTCTGAGAAAAAATTCTGCAACTCTGCAAGTTCACATGGAAAAGTCTGGTGTTATAATGGTGCTGTGTGATGTGCAAAATGTGTAAGAAAATGTATTTTGTTGTCCAGAATACACATTTATATTCTGCCTGAAGTTTCTCACGTCTTTTTCCTGTTAAAAGGTTTTTTTTTTTAGTGTGTTGTATGTTGTACAGGTTGTAAAGTCCTCTGAATAAGGCAAACTTGTGATTATAGGCTGTACAAATAAAACCGACTTCACTTAGCTTTAATAAAATACAATCGTATTAAAGCTGGTGTTTGCCTACAGTCACTATCACCACGTCTACTGGCTGTTAACGTAGGATCAGACGACTGCATACATTGTGGTCACACGACAGTTGTGTAAACATGCTTCCATAGTTACACAGAGGGGCGTATCTTTAAAAAAGTTACACACATTTATTAGAAATTTGCGGCACCGAAATACAAAATTAACTCTGACAGGTCCTCCATCCTCCATCTTGTGGTCCTGGAGCCCATTTCACCAGATTTGTAACATGCAAGCTGCAACTTGCAACAGATAATTTCATCATGTTCATTTTGTGACCGATAATAATTTGTGAAATGGATCAATTTGCAATCTGTGTGTATATATATATATATATATATATATATATATATATATATATATATATATATACACACACATATATAGATTACTTTTGTACTGTTTGAAACTAACTGTGACCTTCATCACAGACTGAATGGAGGATTATTATGATACGAGTCACAACAGTGAGGAGCAGCCGTCACCTGGACTCGGCCAAGGTCTGCTGACACCGACGCTCCCAGATGATAAAGTAAACTCTCTGAACTCACCCTGACACACCCGGCCATCACCCACAAAGCCCGGCAGGCAGGAGCAGACGTAGGCTGAGCCCCCGCTGTAGCTGCAGAGAGCTCTCTCAGGAAGATCACAGTCATGACTTCCTCTCTGACAGTGATCCACCGGCCGGTTCTCCTCTGCAGGACGACACAGACTGTCAGGACTGCTGCACAGGCCATTTTAATCAATAAATAAATAACAAACAAGATTCGGATGGTGTTTGATTGTACCCCAGTGATTTTTTCCATGAGTTTTATGCTGTGAATATTATAAATGTTGTAAATATTGTAAATAAACAAAATTGTGGCTGATATGTTAACATAATTGATTGGCTCAGCCTGGGATCCACACCTGTGTTGAATCAGAACAAGTCTAAAGAAAATAAAAATGTTGTTTCACCAAAAAAAAAAAAACAAGTATTAGAGTATTATTGTGTCATCGCTCTTCATGATTTGTACGCTGAAGTGTTTCATTATTTTTCTATTTTTCATATTTATTCAACAGGGACATTTACTGCACTGATCAAACTAAAAGTTAATTTTCATCTCAAAATAAGGGGCTGTAAAAATGATTTTCTGCACTTCAGGGCCACCATACATAATCAGTCTAAAAGGATAGGTTTCAAATTTTCAAGTCTGTCTTAAAACAACAGTCAGAAATGAACAATGAACAATCTGTTTCAATGTTCATGGTTTTGTGATCATTTAAAGATCCCATCATAAAGTGCTTACAATGGAAGTGATGGGGGACAAAATCCACAGTCCTCCTTCTGTGCAAACATGGATTTCAAAGTTTATCTGAAGCTAATATGAAGCTTCAGCGTCCAAATGAGTCAAATCAAGTAGATATCTTTCAACGTTACAGTCTTTTTAGTGCCAAAGTCCCTCTTTTTGTTACTATACTTCCACCGCAGCTCAACAGGGAAACACTGTCCGAGGAAACACAAAGAGGGAATTTGATGCTAAAAAGACTGTAAATGTGGCAGATATCCACTTGGCTTGATTTACTGCACATGAAATATCTAAACATAAACTATCATCACACAAAAAAAGGGGGGGGGGCTGTAAAATGTTTTTTTTTTGTTTTTTTTGTTTTTTTTTGCACTTCAGGGCCACCGTACTTAGTCATTTTTATAGCATCAACCAGATTTATTTTGCAGCGATTCTGGTTCATGTCTGTATTTTGTTCATCAAAGAACAACGTTGCGTCTGCACTGGAATGAGTCCCGTTTACAGTCATACAAAACCTTCATTGTTTGTGTCTGTAGGCGGCTTTTACAACATCTGTATGTGCAACAGGGGACTCTTCAAACAAAGTCTCTCTCACACACAGGAACCACACACTCCACCCACCCACACAGCTGTGAACACACACACAGTTAATCATACCGATGCAGGTCTTTCCGTCGCTGGCGAACACGAAGCCGGTCGAGCACTCGCAGTGGAATGTGCCAGGCTGATTGCTGCAGACGGCGTTGGATCCACACACCTGAGGAGTCTCCCTGCACTCGTCAATATCTGCCAATAAAACATCAATAACATGGAGAGGAGTGATATTTATTGATTCAGTGCTGCAATGATTAGTCAATTAATCAATTAGTTGATCAACAGAAACTTAATTGGCAATTATTTTGATAATTGAATAATTATTTTAGTCAGTTTTTAGTCTGCTTTTAGCTTCTTAAATGTGATGATTTAATACTTTTCTTTGTCATACATGATAAATTGAATATCTTTGGGTTTTGAACTGTTGTCCTGACAAAAGAAGACATTTAAAAGACATCACTTTTGTCTCTGCAGATTAATCAATAATGAAAATTATTGTTAGTTGCAGCCCTATATTGATTATATTATCCTCACAGCTAGTAACAAGTGCTGATGATGAAAATATGTAACTCATGGTGGAGTCAAACTTCCTAAAACTTGATGATCCTCTGTTTCAGGCAGTACGTTAACCCTTTGAACCTCAAAGGTTTTTCTTATTCTTCACTCTTTTTACAGACAGTGTCTTACATCAGGGTTTCTGCAGTGTTCACAAAGTTACATTGAAGAAAATCAAAGAATGATGGAAAACCAGCAGGGACAATATGGCCTACAATCATTTATTAAGTATGTGAATTAAGTACATTAGTACATATTAAGTATTAACAATGAACTGATCTACGAACAGTGATTGTGTGTGTATCCAAAGCCTGATATATCTTATTCCTCTGTTGTCTCAAAACTGTTTAAAAAACACGTCAGTGAGTCACACCGCTGCACTGGGTCACATGTTCCTTCATCTTGAAGAGTTTGGTCACGTTAGTTTAGAAACGGCTCCAAAGACTAATAACAGCATCATGTTTTCAGTCTCTGGAGAGTAGTTCTGTGTAAGACAGACGCCACTGAGCATGTGTGATATGTAGCACAACAAGCTAGTGAAGCTGTAAACAGAACCGTGTTCCTATATATTCGTATATCTGCATATTTCATTGTCTCATCTGTACTTGAAGCAATGTGACGCAGTCGTGTGCATGTTCCCAAACACAGGACAGTCTTACCGTTGCAGTAATGTCCGTCTCCCGCAAAACCAGTCGTACATTCACAGGTGAACTGGAGGCCTTCACCTGGTCTGCACACAGCGTCGATGTCACAGCCGTGTCGGCCAGTGAAACAGGGATTCTGCTCTGGAAGACCGCCTGTTAGAAAAATAAAAAACAGCCTGCAGGTTAAAAATCAACTTAGCAAATTCTTCACACACTACCACCTGCAACAGTGCAAAAATGTCATATAATGGAATTTTTTATAAAAGTATCATTTACTTTTTGTTTTGAATCACATCTGCACAATGCTCCATTGTGCTGGAATTACAGAGTAGGGGAGCAGCCAGATGCTGTTGTTGTTCAATTTGGTTTGACTTGTGATTCCTTTAAATCACTTCATCGTGCATCATGCTTTTTCAGAGCGCAGCCACATGGATGGTGACAAAAACACGACTTTAACCCTTTGAGCCGCTGCTGTATCCATCAAGTTAGTTTGGGGATCAAACTAACTAATAACTAATAACAGAAGAAAGCTTTGTCATGCATGTTGCTGAGCAGCTGGACATGTTTGATCTCACAGACAGCTTAGAGGAACATTGGTGAGGCGTTCACTGGAAACACCTCACTTTTTAAACATACAGCTTGCCACAGAAATGCTATCAAGTCATGTTCAATCTTTTGAATGTCAAAAGTAGGAAAATATGTCAATCACAAGTTTCATGAGCCCAAGTTGACGTCTTCTTGAATGTCTTGTTTTGTCCAACCAACAGTCTAAAGCCCAAAGATCTTTAGTTTACAATGATATGCAGCAAATCCTCACATTTGAGAAGCTGGAACAAGAGAATGATGGTGTTTCTGGTTTATGAATGACTTAAACCATTAAATGACACCACAGTATAGAAGCCACTCTTGTTCCCATCATGCAGCTGAGTGTTGAAGTTCAGCTCCTCACAGGAAACACGACCCAGATGTTCCACTTATTGCCAACAAAACCCAGCTGAGCCCTGTTTGCTTGTATAACTCTGAACCCCCGAGCATCCCCTCATCAGCCCCCAACTCCACTTTTACCTTTAACTTTTAACCCCCTCTTTTTTTAAAAAACAGATCCTCCTGATGCCCCCTCCCCCCAGTCCGCTCCCTGCTGTGGACTGAAGGTTGGTATCTCGTTGACCTCGGCCGCTGACCTTCATCCCCTGCCAACACTCTCACAGCCTCTCTGATTGCAGCTGAGGAAATACAGCCGCGCTCAGATTACTGTTTATCTTCCTCTGATGTTGCACTGCAAACACCGCAGAGGCACTAAACTGTCGGAGGCGTGTTTCAGTGCATTCCTCTGGGTAATAACACTCATGGCTCCCTCTGATTGTCCCTGACAGACGACCAGAAGCAAGGGTGTAACTTTGGTTTGAGAAGTGGGGGGGCACAATAAAACGGGGGATCTGTTTCTCTTGCAGAAAAAAGTTTGCAATTTGAGTCCCATTTCCTGCATTTCTACATACATTTAGGGATTACAGTAACCAATACAAAAATCTGGGAAATAATTAAGTTGGTCATCATGCTAAATTCTGCCAGAATAGTAACAAATATACATAAGAATATTTCTGTATTGTTCAACCAATAACTTTACTGAACTTCACATGTCGAGTTATTCGATTATGGATATACAGTATATATTCTGAAGAATAGGACTGACAGATCTATGGTTCATTATTGTGGCACTACCAATACATAATGTGTCATTTGCAACTTCAATCACAACAACATCCATCTCCAAAGAAAGACATTAAATTTAACTGCTGCTGTTGGCGTTTCATTTTTATGAACTGCTGCTCATTCAGTGAGCAATTTTTCAAGTGCGCATGTGTGGAACACAAACTGCGTCCACAGACGCCAAAATGTACTATAGAACCGTGTCCGCGACTTGTCTGTGGCAGCTGTTTGGAGTGTATCATTGCCTTACGATCAGCAGCTCAATACACATTCTCAGTCAGAATCTGATGGCTGGCCAAACAACAGATTATTAAGCACAATTTCAAAAAAATAATAATAAAAAGATTTTGAAAGCGGGGGGACACAAATAAGATTTGAAAAGAGGGGTGGCCATGTACACCACCACCCCCTGTCCCCCCGAAGCTCTAAATACACTTCAACTACTAGAAAGCCCCTCCTGGAATTTTCATTTAATAATCCTGCTTCTTAGAACAGACCTACAAACAGACATAATCAAGGTGTTTTCATTGGCTTCCATGTTGTTATTGTCTTGAGCTGTTTTGTAATTTTCATAATGACAAGATTTTATCATATCTATGAATTAAAGATTAAAAAGTTTTTTTGTTTTTCTGGATCAGAGCTTAATTTTATTTTAGAACATTTTCAGTTAATTGTGTCTGGAACCTTCTTTGCACTGAGGTTTTATATAATTTGGGTTTGTCTCGCCCAGTACATTTTTTTCAGTTGTTTTATTTTTTTGTAACTGGGGATTTATCCAAACCTCTTTGGGGTTTCATCAAATTATTTCAGGATTTTCTCATTTCTGGATGCAGATACTTTAAACATCAGAACTCACTGTGGATGGAGCCGATCTTGTTGCTCATGGCGTAACGTATCAGATGGTTTTCGGCATCGAACATCACAAAGATCTGGTCCACGCTGAGCTTCTGGGGGGACGGCACCGCCCTGGTGGCCTCGTCATGTGGGCAGCTCTGGAAGGTGATGGTCTGACGCCACTGGTAGTTTCTGGTCTGGACGTCACCGTTTGGGGAGGTGATGGTGTAGTCGCGGTTGGAGGAGGAAGTGATCACTGAAAGAAGATGGAAAAGCAGAAGAAAACATTTTTACAGGTTGGAATCGCTGGTCTGACAGTGAATCAGTTTGATATATGATTTACTAACTCTAAGCATGCTAATAAGCATGCTTTTTCCAGTTGATGTGTAAAGTGTGTGTGTTCATATGTTGCCCTTACAGTTTCGGTCATACTGGTAGATGTCTTTGTATGGGTTGATCTGGACGGAGGATCCCAGCGGGATGGCGGGCACACGTCCCTCCAGCTCTGTGCTCACCACCAGGTGGTCATGGTCGTCAATCCCCTTAAACTGCTGCTTGATGCTCAGCCGCTCATTACCTGGATGGAAGATGACCTCGGCCTGCCGGGAAAACACGCCGCCTGCATGGATGTGTCAGAAAACATGTGAGTGTCTGTGCAAAGCTCTGCAGGGTTTAACAAAATACTGGAGCAGCTTCTTATCTGATGTGTTTTTTAATTTTTGTGGACTTCAGTAACATAGAAGAAAGCACAGTGTGGGAAAACATACAGTTTGCATTAAAACCCAAACAGATTGCTGTACAGAAAACAAAGACAATAGTGCATTTTATATAATGTACTTATATGTATTATATGTACTTATATGTGTATAATTTACACCATATTTAAAGTTGCATGAGTTGATTTTTTTGACAGCTTGGGGGCAGTAAAACAAGCACAACATGTAAACACAACATTGACATTGAGCTTTTAAGTTCATTGTTGACCTTAAAAAAAACAAGTCAAGTCAAGTCAAGGTCCACTTACTAGCTTGTTCCAGAGCTTTCAACTGTATCATACAGCTTTTAATCATGGAGGTTGCATGATTTTCATGGAACTGTGAATGTTTAAACTTTCCATTTTTAGGACTTCTTATTCATGTTGGATGGAAATTAAGTGTTGACTTTTAAGGCAACACATATCAACCTCTACGTTACTGACGTTACTACGTTATTGAACAGGACCATACATTTACAATCCGTTTGTAGTAAACAGAGGAAGAGCTGTGAAGTAAGCTTGAGCAGCCATCTACCTGCACTGTTTGATAGACAGGTGAACAAAGCTTACCCAACATTTACTGTTTATACTTAAGATGCATTGAGCCTGCCAACAACTCTGATGGTTAAAAGCCAACCATTTGGCACCAGACTGGACTTCACAGGACAAGAACAAAAACACGTCCCCTTACCAATGAGGCTGAAGCCGTTCTGGTAGCCGGGCTGCTCCAGGGCAAAGGCCCAGCCGATGACTCCTCCCAGGGAGGACAGTGGCTGCAGGGAGGGACCCAGGCTGTTGGGGATGTTGCTGATCGCCACATAGGCCCGTCCATCATTTGCCACCACATATGAGTGCAAGTCATTGTTACTGAAATCCACGGGCGAAGGCGAGTTCCCCACAAACACTCGACCCGACACCTTTCCATTCATTCTCTGTGGTTTACCTGGAAAGCAACAGAGATTTGATTAGGAGAGGAAACCTTCAGGAGTATCAGGGCAAAACAGCATCAGCACAAAAGGCATCTTACCTTCTGCAACACAGTCCTTCCCATTACCATAGAAACCAGGCCTACAGTGGCAGCAGTACCCACTGCTGTAATCCTGGCAGTCGGCGAAAGCAGAGCATTTTTGCCTGTTGTGGGCACATGTTTCCAAATTGTATGCAAATACTGTGGAGAAAACCAAAGAACATACAAATAGCTTGGACTTAGTGAAAATATAAGATCCAAAATTTGACTGTAGTTCTTGCCAGGATTACCCCTGAGAAAAACGTAATATAGTTGTTAACACTTCTTTTGAGTCTTCAAACACAATGTCTTTGAGCCTTTGAGCTTTACTAATTTACCATTTACATCCAGATCTTCGTCTTCATCCACCACGACAATCTGGGGTTGCTGGGGCTGGGAATGGGGTGGCACCGGTTGGACTGGTTCAGGGTTGGTGTACCGTGGTGCAACCGGATCAGGGTCAGGGTACCTTGGCTCGACTGGAGAGTATCTGGGATCAGTGGGTTCAGGAATGGTGTACCTTGGTTGCAAAGTCTCAGAGACAGGGTTTCTTGTCTTAGTTTGATCAGGGTACTCGGGCTGTGGTTGGTTAGGGTATCTCGATTGAACCCTCTCCTGGTTGTTGTATGTTAGTGTAACAGTCTCAGATTCAGGGTATTCTGGCTCAATCTGGCCTGGATCTTTAGTCTCTGATTCTGCATACCCTGGCGTGATGGTCTCAGCTTCTGGGTAACTGGGTGGGTACTCAGCGGGAGTCTCAGTTGGAAATTCTTCCTTGTCTGCTTCAGTCGTCATCATTGTCTGGGTTTCATAGGTTGAGAAGTCCACCTCCTGTCGCTCATCAGGTTGCTTTGGCAACATAGTAACAGGGGTTTCACTGGCATCCTCTTCCTCAGGAAGGCTACTAACCATTCCTGGTGTGATGGTGAAAAAGAACGGTGAGGATCCAATCTCGTACACCCAAACCCCACTCTGGCCTGAGTTTGTCTTTCTGGTTGGATATAGGAAGGAAGAAAAATCAGTCTCAGTGAAAGGACACTGTTTTTTAAAAGTGGATAGTCAACTCCCCATCGCATCTACTTTTTGTTCTTTACAGTGAGAAATTTAAATGGAAAGTTATTGTAAATTAAACCAGCAATAGTATATTTTATACCAGATTCTTTCCAATTGATGTAGACCTTTCAAAGGCTACAAACACAAAGATGGGTACACAAAACAATGACTTACTGATGTAAATATTAACTTCTATATGTGCTGCAGCTGTTTGGCTTTAGAATATGTATTGTCCAAGCTGTTTGGAGTCTTTAATGGTAATTTATTGCTGTTTGGAGCTGTAACATAGATAGTTGTTAGTTCAAAGACTGATCTCATCAAGTTCAAAGAGATCTGGAGGCAATTCTGTGCAATTCTGTAAATTACAATATTGACTTTCAAATCCTTATAAAAGATGTAACATGTATATCACATTTAAGTATATTTTCAAACACAAAACAAACATTATAAGCTATCACACAGTGACATCAGATTCATACTCGGTAAGTTCCCTGATGGAGGTCTCTTCATCTGTGGTGCTGCGGAAGTACGTCCCCTGGCTGTACCGCCACCAGCCCTTCACAAGGCCTTCATTGAAGCCAGCCTCTAGGAGCTTACTCTCGCCCCCTACGGAAGTGGAGAGAAACTGCAGGCTGTCTTTGGGGTACAAGAGGATGGCGAAGGAGGAGGAGACCATGGAGGCCACAACCAGCTGAAAAGTGTTTCTCTGAAAGTATAAAGGAGATGTTGAACAGCAATTCTTTTGTTCCTTGGGGACACAGTTCTACTGACTTTCTATCCTGGGTGGTAGTTTACAATGATACTGTGGGAACTAAATCAGTTGAACTTGTGAAATTTGTTCTGTTGACCAATTGCAAACCAGTTTTATATAACCTTGTGTTGCCAGAGTACAAACTGCTCCACAAAAGTGATGCACTATGGTCTGCAGTCAGTCACGAGACAGGAGATGATGGTACAAATATTGTGTCTTGAATAGACCTGTAACCTGGAACTTTCCATAACCTGCACCTTTGAGAACTCGTAGGGCATTGGTGGTCAGTTGTTCCTTGCTTTTTCACTGTATTTTTACAAACTGGGAAGGATCAGAAGGCAACATGCTTCGGATGTGCAGTGTATCATTAAAAAGTCAATACCCCGCGAGTACCTGGAACTTGATCTAGTTCCACCTCCTGAAGGTGCTGAAATTCAGCTCTTGAAGCTCTTGTCTCCAAAGCAGGTGGAGAACAGCGGAGACAAACGCAAAACCCAGGACAATAGCTACAAGTTCAGGTACAGGTTGGTAAGTCCCATTAATGGATTAACACCATTATTGTCCAGTTAGCAACTGAACTGGAGAGCTTTCTAAGTGTTAACTAGCAAGCCAGCTAGCTTGGCAGGCTTTTGTGGCTGGCTAGCACCACCATATTATCTGTTAGCTCGCCAACTAGCGCCACAAGTAGTCACTTTGTCACCAGCTTCCAATTCCACCTATCTCACCCATTTTGCTGTGACACTAATGCTGGAACCAGGCATAAAGACCAGCTGCGCTCTGGTTCTGGAGGACGTTATTGAACAGGAGTCAGAATCTGGCAAGCAGCAGACAGAAAATCATGTGGGAGTTTTCACTGACTGCACATGTTTAGGAGGATTATTGAACAGCTGGAAAAGTCTGTGTGTGTGTGTGGTGAACAGGAAATGGACATAGTTGTATGACCACCAAAATGAAACATCTGCATCCATTGGGACACCTCAGAGTGCACTATTGCCCTTACACCATTGTTCAGGTACCCAAGAAAACAAAAAGGAAAGATATGGTACTGTATTTTATAAATTATACTATCATATACTGAGGCACTCAAGATTTCTGCAGCCTTTTCTTAAACTCTTTGTTTTTTGAGCTCCTGGACACTGTCACAAACAAAAATAAATCTATTAAAAGATCAAACATATTTTTTTGGAAAAAGTGCAAATCTCTCCTTGGGCTAGTTCTCCTTATCCAGTGTTTCCCCTACAACTGTAAATGAGAACCCCCACTAGGCCAAAAAAAAATCTTATCAAAAAGTAAACTTGTTGATACTTTGTGATTGATAAAATACGTAATATATACTAATATATCTTTGATAAGCTAAAATCATCTGATAATACTGCTGATGCTGATAACGATGTGTCTGTCAGGCTCCTTATTCTGTCCCTTACCTTAGAGTCCAGTCCGTCCCCATGACCAGAGGTCCCCCGGGCGGCCATGTTCTCCCAGGTGATGATGAAGGTGCTGGTGGGCTGCACTCTGTCGTCTCTGGGGAAAGCTTGCCTGATGTGCTTGCCGGCTTGACTCAGTACAGCCGGGCTGCTGTCCTTCCTGAAGTAGACCTTTCCCTGTCCATCAGTAGTGTCCAGATCTCCAACGAGCGCTGCGATCATTTTGAAACTGGCGGGCATCTTCCCCAGGTACTCCCCCTCAGCTGGAGGCTCAGCAGTGGCCACAAATCCATTAGTGTTTATCTGGAACAGGAGACAGTTTGGGTTTATTAGTTAGTGAAGGATCTCTTGTATCAGACAAAAAACTAAATTCTGTTGATCACAAACTGTACATGTTTGTATGGAGGCCCATTACTGGCCTTGAAAAAAAAAAAAAAAGATCCACTAATTATGGTCTTAAGTCTTCGTTTTGCATTGTTATGACTTAGTAACCTGTAACTATGAGAAACCATTTCATAATTATGAGCTGGATCTAATAATCATATCTCAAAATCATGAAATCATAGTTATGAATTAGTGTCACGTTATTATGAATTAAGAGTTTAATGACTATGAAAAACTCATAACTATGATGTAGGATCTAATAATTATGATGTCTTATAGTTTATGACTTGATATCTCATTTTTTTTAATCTAATATCTCATTAATCATCATTATCTCATCATTTATCTCAAATGGCTTAGTATCTCATATTTTACAATTTCATAATTATGATTTGTCATAATTACAAGAAACTCACAATTTAGCGACAGTATCTGAGATAGTTCTCATAATTATGAATTAGCATCTCATAATTATTACATAATGCCTCATAATTACGACCTAGTATCTAATAATAATTTTTGACTTAATGTCTCCTGAATTTGACCCATTATCTCATTATATTGGCTCAGAAAGTTTCTCAAAATCATGACATACTATTTCATAATTATGAGAATAATCATGGCTAGTATCTGAGGTTGGATCTAATAATTATGATTTGATATCTCATAACAGTTTAGTATCCTCATAATTATAAGAATCTTTCTCGAAATGATGAGATAATGTTCCATAGTGATGCCTTTTTTATAATTATAAGAAACTTTATGAGAAGTATGAGAAAGTATTCAAGTCATAATTATAAGAAACTATGCATTAGTATCTTATAATGATGACTCTTTGTTAATTATGACAAAAGAAACACTTGATGGTGATTTTTTGTAGTGGTGGAAATGAGCTTCCATGAAAAGGATTATTGACTGCTGGGAACATTTCTGAGGGGCCTGTGAACGGGTGTCGGCCGTGACCATGAAGGACGGAAAGTAGAAAGAAAATAGTGAAGGAGGAGAAATAGAGGTGATTTATTTGTTTTTAAAAAGTTCATGTTTGAGTGAGACTGAGCAGGTCAGCTGGTTTTGTCATGTTTTACAGACTGGAACAAAGCCACAGAGCTGCAGAAGGACGACCAGTTAAATGTTCAGGTCCTGGACTCCTCCAGCTCGACCTCCCTCTGCAGCTCTGCTCGCTTTGTCAGCCCACAGGAATTCCATACAATAACTTCCCATTCACTCCAAAGAAAGGGATCTTTTTAACCTCATTAACTGAAATCCGCCTCACACTGAATGGGAACAAATGCCACAGTTACTGTTTGAGCCCAGAACACCATGAAATGTAACCATGAAGTGTATCCTCTCTGTCCGAGGCAAAGCCAGAGGATTTACACAGAGCAGCTTCAGTTTGTGTCTCAGTGACGGTTCAGATGATTATTCTTCACCTCCACAATACAGACACTGTAATCATTGTTTCTCTCTCTAGTTATCCTCCCAAAATACAATTAAAAGCTTCACAACCACATTAGAAAATAAGTGACAGAAAATAAAAACACATCTGAGAGAAAATCACATAACTAAACAAAACCGAAACACCAGCAGTGGCAGAAGTACTCCGATCCTTTACTGCAGTAAAAGTACTAATACAGCAATATAAAAATAGTTTTTGGACTTTTTCCTCTAATCTTTGATTTTTGCTGAAATATTGGATCATTTGAACATTTATTTAACAGTGGAGGAATTTTGTTGTTAGAAGATGATCCTCATTCATGTGAAAGGCTCAATGTTGTTCACACTCAGCCAACGCCCAAAAACCTCACTCACACACACACACACACACACAGACACACAGACACAGACACACACACACAGACACACAGACACACACACACACACACACACACACACACACACACACACACACACACACACACATAAACACAGACACAGATACACAAACATACACACACACACACACACACATAAACACAGACACAGACACACAAACATACACACACACAGAAACACACACACACACACACACACAGACATAAACACAGACACACAAACACAGACACAGACACAGACACACACACACACATAAACACAGACACAGACACAGACACACACACACACATAAACACAGACACAGACACAGACACACACACACACATAAACACAGACACAGACACAGACACACACACACACATAAACACACACACACACATAAACACAGACACACACAGAAACACACACACACACAGAAACACACACACACACACACACACAGAAACACACACACACACACAGAAACACACACACACACACACACACACACACACACACACACACACACACACACACACACACACACACACACACACACACACACACACACACACACACACACACACACACACACACACACACACACACACACACACACACGACGCTGGAGGCTGCAGACTGATAGAGTTCATTGTGTTTGATGTTATAGATGAAGTGATAAACTACACTATGCTACGGTGGCCCTGAGAGCTCAATGCACTGGAACCTAGTAGAAAACATGCACACACAAACATGCAAATAGACAAAACAAAAGCAAATGAGAAACCATCTTAGAGGATTAGACCAGGCAGAAGAAGCCGACCTGCAGCGTCTCCGGCTTGAATCCAGCTGGGACCCTCTGCTGCTTCTCTCCCCCTCGTTTCCTCTCATCTCACCACCAACACTCTCTAATAAAGGCACCGAATGCCAAAAACAATTAAAAAGTTAAGTCCAGACGTGTTTGCCCCTTTTTAATGTCCCCTGGAAACTGTTGTTTTAGTAACTCATTTCCATTATGTTCTGTGAGACTTTCAGTGTTTCTGTATTTTGATGTATTTTCTGTATTTGTTGTGTTTTTAAATTTTGGTTGTTTTCTAAAATGTAGTTGTGTTTTCTATATTTGGAAAGTTGCTTTCTTTACAGTATTTATTTTTCTAAATTAATCCTTTTCTTTGCAGAAATGAATTAAATGCTTACATATATTTAAAAAAAGGTTTCTTACACCCTTTAAAATCAGGAGGGCTTTGTGACCCCGACTGGGGGCCAGGACCCCCAGGTTGTGTGGACATGGCGTCATTTTGCTCCAGCAGGTCGTCTTCATTAGGAATCATCTGATAAAAACATGTTTGTGTCTTTACACAGTGAGAAATGTTGCGGCTGCTGTGGGTGAAGGACAGAAGGGCCGTTATCGTCCATCCGGTGTGAGCTGGTACTGATGTTTGGCTCAGGCCTTGAACGCATCAGCAGCTCCAGACATAAACTGTATATCTAACAGAGCTCGTATCTCACCGTGCGCTCTCTGTTGTCAACCAGGCCGAGAGAAAAAACAGCTGTTCATACGACTAAAACCTTCAACTGATCTCAAGTGACAACATCTATCACATGTGTTGCAAATCAAACTGTTTCACAAATTTCTTTAATCTGCTGACACTAGTTAGTGAGTCAGTCGCCTCATTTTAAGATCCTGTAGAGCCCCTAAAACTTTGATTAACAATTCACCTAAAATACCCTAAAATACCCTAAAATACCCTAAAATACCTGGGTTTTGAGATGTCAGAGCCAAATATCTTTAAACCTGAGAAAATAAATCAGAACTTTGTGTGAAAATGTGTTTTTTGTGGTTTGATGAATCATCCTTTAAATTTCTCCCTAAGTAGCTTCACATTTTTTTAATTGACAGTTTTTGGCTCTATGACTGTGTCACTTTGGTATTTTCTTGTTTCAGCAATTCTTTCAGGTAGTATCATTGAGTCCAACATTCAGACTCACATCACTGCAGTATATTAAGGACAAACTGCTTCCTGCAGACTGAACATTGGCACTTAGTGGATGTAAATCATGACCTGCAGAATTGTACAGCATGAAGATATGTATTCCTAAGATACATTTGATACACATTTCATTGTAATTCTGCGTGAAATAACGTATATTCTAACTTTCAATTGTTTTATAGCCAAGCTTTTTCATTAATGTAGTTTTTTTGGTTGTTTTCTGCATGAAAGTGTCCTTGGGTTA
The DNA here is from genome assembly GCA_038419695.1 of Scomberomorus guttatus. NCBI lineage: Eukaryota > Metazoa > Chordata > Actinopteri > Scombriformes > Scombridae > Scomberomorus > Scomberomorus guttatus. The sequence goes on along the minus strand of CM076447.1, from coordinate 1,808,157 downwards.
CGTGAAAGGTTAAAATCTAATTTAATATTATCATTAATAATTATAATTTTTTGGAACTTCATGATCACGACTACATTTGTGTTAATGATGGACAGCAACTTCATGGATAAAGCAGATTTTTTGGTTGACCCTGATGAAGCAAGCTGAAACATGTCGGTCCAGCATTAAAATTCTTTATACTACAAGTAATTCAAGCTTTTCATCATATTACACTTTAAAAAGCTTATTTCTTACATTTGTATAACTAATGTTCTAAATACAAACCCGGCACAAAAGTGCAAGAAGAAATTCTCCATTTCTGAGCTTAGCTAGTAACAAAGATGGCGGGACACGGCAAACAAAATTTGCTTGGAAAAGTTTGGACGCTCCCGTTTCAGTTTTTTTTAAAGGTCATATACAATATTAATGTCTCACAGTTCTCTCTCTCACATCAACATGAAACTCTGCTGGTTGAATCATCAGCACAAAAGACGAACAACTGCGTTAGAAAACATCTGGTTCATCGATAAAAAAAAGTTAAAGCTACAAGACTGTGGACATAAAAACGTCAAGATAAAAGTTAACTACAACTCCCAAGATGCATCCAATCATTGAGCTTAACGAGCACCACTAACGGCAGGTGGAAGCTAAAGATTACAACTGCTGAGAAAACTGATTTTACAATCTGCAGATTCAATCAATTTAGAGCTGCAATGATTAGTCGATTAATTAATTAGTTGAGTAACAGAAAATGAATCGGCAACTATTTTGATAATGAAATAATCATTTTAGTATTTTTTTAAAACAAATGTGAGGATTGTGTGATTTTCTTTCTCCTCTGTGATAGTGAAACTAAACATTTTTGGATTTTAGACTGTTGGACAGTAGAATAGACATCTGAAGAGCTTTGGGAATTCAATCAAAGGACATTAATCGAAAAAATATTCAGCAGAAGAATCGACAATGAAAGTTATTGGTCAGCAGCTCTGGCGCCATTTGTTCCAAAAGTGTTTTGAATTCTCTATGAATCCATGGCAACGGCAGCCAAGGCTCATGGGTATTGTAGTATTTAGACAAACATCGAATAATTAAAACTGGTAAAGTAAGTACAACTGATCAGAATATACACATAAAGCAACATTGAGGATATAATTTAAAGAAAACATTGAAATGGAAATACAGAACGGGGAAAAACACGCTCCTTTAGTGCGCTCAAAGGTAAAATTGCAGTTTGTGACCAAAAACAAGCCCCACATTTGTCTTTGATGGCTGTGGCAAACTTTTCCCACAGCGCTGCCTTTCGTGACTTGAAGACACGAAAAAGCTGATTTTAAAGTACATATATAACATGATCCAACTCTAAACTAGGAGGAAGGGATCCGCCTGAGTAGAGAAGAAGCAGGTAGATCATAAATCTTTACAAGCAACCAGCAGCAAAGAGTTCAAAGGTCAGAGTGTCAGCAGTCTGAAGGCAGATGAAAGAAGTCTCTCTGTGAACCTGAGATGATGCTGGAAGATGAGAGAGGCGAGGAAAGAAGAGCCAAAGAGGAAAGCTGTCTTGCTTGACTGCTTTTGTAAAAACCTGGAGGTGTTTTCAGCAGGCGTCCCTTCAGGGGAGCTTTTGACCGCCGTCGGCCGCCCTCCCCTCCTGCCCCGCAGACACTTCCTACAAAGGAACGCATGAATGACAGCAGCATGTGGGTGAAAGGCCGGGCTCTCCCAGCAGGTATCTGACTTTAGAGAAAGACGCCTGCAGAGCTGAAGACACTCGGGCAGACAGGAGATCTTTTGTCTGAGTGCTAACGGCTAACGACATTAACAAACGTCCAACAAAAGGACAGAGGCTGCTCAGGTGGGAGCTTTGTCTTCGTCCAAACTGCAAAGAATTAAAAACATTTCAATTTTTACTATCAATCAGCTTCAATAAAAAGAAAAACGACGGTAATGCATTCATGGCAAAACTTCTGAGGGTAACCTCCTTTTTTTTTAAAAAACACACCCCAACACCACCAGCACCGATTAGTCAATAGACAGAAAATTAATCTGCAACTATTTTGATAATTGAATCATTTAAGTCATTTTTCAGGTTCAGTTACAGGTTCTTAAAATGTAAGAATTTGCTGCTTTGGGGTTTTAGTTTTGGTTGTTTATCAGACAAAACAACACATGTATTAGGATGTTGTGATGGGAATCTTTCACTGTTTTTTCTGATGTTTTACAGACCAAACAATTACTCAATTATCACAAAAAAAAACTGATAATGAAAATAATCGTTAGTTGCTTCCATCGTTCACTTCGTTTTCCTCTGACCCTCATTAAAACAGTGGCAAAGATACAAAGTGGTGGAAGAAACTAAGCTTATTCGTTTTCTGCTGTTCGACGTTCAGATTGATTCCTCTCACATGTCTGTACGCTAAATGAGAAGCTACAGGCAGCAGCCGGTTAGCTTAGCTTAGCATAAAGCCTGGCTCATCCAAAGGTAACAGAATCCACCTAAAAGCACCTCTAAAACTCACTGATTAACACATCAGATCTTGTTTGTTTAATAAATTCCAAAACCAAAGTTAAAAAATAAGTTTTATCGTTTACAAAAACGTAAAGTCACTAAAACGATGACTGTGCTGGATCATCTCTCTGCAGCAGGTTTCAAGTCTCTGCAAGTTGATTTTCAGAGAAATAAACTGAAGGAAATCAATCTATAAACTGAAAATAACTGGTGGAACGTGGACTTTAAGTTTTGTGATTTCGACATGTTGGCAAACTCCTTCTCTGCTGCATATTTGTGATTCTTTCAGCTGTTAAAGAGCTCGTTCAACATGTAATAATGCATGTACTGTTTGAGTGAGATCACGTGTGCTCCTCAGTGGAAACTTGCCAGGATGTCGCTGACATCACACATGTCCGACTCCTGAGATCATCATTATCAGTGTGGGAACAGCGGAGGGAGGAAACACCCTGAGCGCTGCCATCTGGTTTTGGAGGACAGATGTCTCGCTTCTATACATTCCAGATGTGCCATCTCTGCAAAGACGCTCCGGCTTCCTGTCGAGGACCAAACGAACAAGCGGAAAACCAGCAACAGAAACTGGAAGAGATCCATGAAATTTTATTTTACAGTCGAATCTGCAGCGTTTTCAATCCTGATGTTGCTTTAACTATAAAAGAAAGTTCACATTGTGTCACTGCCGAGCTGATAATTACTGGGGAACCACAGACCAACAGGATGTCAGTCAATTTGGGGGGCAGGGGGGGTTAGAGACACTTAAAAGAGGGGGCAGGTCCTTTATAGACTCGCAGCAACCAATTAGAGCTTCACACCACGGGAAAACCCGGCAGAGGAGGCTGAGAGTCAAACACCCCCCCCGTGTAATTTCAGATGAAAATGTATCTCAAGGACAAAGAATGACACTGAATATTAATCAGTCATTTTTAATTAATCTTAATTATGTCACTTCAAACATACGTCTTCATCAGGTAATTGCCAATAAATGATCAATTAATTTACATGAAGTAGGTGTTGGTTGGGGAGGGCAAGAGAAGGGGGGGGGGGGTCTATATCTATTTATTATATTTTCAACTTGTATTTGTATTAATCGTTTTAGTTGTATTAGTGTGGACTGGTACAACACATCTCTTCTCCTCGTGTGAGATGAAGGTTTTCTTTTGTACAAATAAATGTAACAAACTAAATATGCAACAAGAACAACTAAACTACCTGATGAACACATCTGTTCATTTTACTGACTCCTGTCTTTAGTCCACTGAACTGCAATAAAGTCCAAAACATCTTTTTCTTCTTCTTCCTTCAGCTGGATGTTGTTCTTCTCTGTGCAGAATGATGTTTGTGCAGAGTTTGTTTTCATTCATCTGCTGAAGGAGGAAAGTTTCTCACCTTAAATCTCAGTTTAACACGTGAACCTACGAGCAGGATTTGTGACATCACAGATAGTTTGGAGCCAATCATGGTCCAATACTCAATTTACACAAGTGTGATGTGGAAACTTGAAGCCTGCAGTGCACAAACACTGATAATGGACTTTACAGTGAAGGAGGAGACCTCTGGTGTCCAGCAGGAAATTTAATAGATGAAATTAAGGAGGAGGAGGAGGAGGAGAGGTAATTAGAGCTGCAATGATGAACAAAATTGGAAAATATTCTCTGGTTCCAGCTTCCCAAATGTGAATATTTTCTGGTTTTCATACTTTTCTATGATAATAAAATATATTATCTTTTCAGAACTTTACGAACTCCCACCAATAATAGTAATAATAGTAGATTAATTGATAATGAAAAATAACTGTTAGTTGCAGCCCTAGAGGTAATTTTAAGATTTTTTTAATGAGGTAACTGAGTCTTAAAACATGACTGGAGTGGATCTTTAAGCTAACTGGTCTTGATGAAGGTCTCTGTCTGACCAACAGAAAAGTGTGAGAGAGTAAATTCATTTGGAAACATCTTCCAGTCTTCTGCCAGATAATCATGTATTTTACTGATCACACTGAGCATGAATAAGATCAGTAAAATACATGATAATCTGCCCATTAGGTCGTCTTGTTTGTTCATAAATTAAAATACTGACCAGATGTTTCTGTGGGATTTCAACAGCTACTTGAGCCACAACACGTATCTGATGCAAACCAAAATGTGTCCATAACACTGAGTATAAAACACAAAGGTTGGCATCAAGTGTTGAGTCAGATTCATAATCATATTTGCTTATTCTTACAGCAGATAATCCCAGATTTAAGTTGAATTATGAAACTTTTAGTCTGTGTTCTTTGTACAGAACATTGGCTTCTTTTGTTAAATGGAGAAATTGTTTTGTAGAAAAAGAATTTTACATTGGTCATCACAAACTTTATCATTTTGAATCAGAAACAGAAGTATTATATCGAACTTATTATCTAAAAGTTGAAAACATTTCGCTGTAATCTTGAGATCTCTCGGTGCACCAACAGACTGCTTGTTTCTCTGCTTGTGAGGTAAAACCAACAGAACATATATCAGCCGTGTATTTCCTGTCCTGTATGTGAACACAACCCCAGGGTTTAACTCATTTATCCTCCATCAACAAACTTGATGAAATGTCTGTTCAAATTTAAACTAGTTTTGCCCGCAGCGTCTGAAATAACGTGACACACGAAGGCGACCTTCACGATGTCCCGACAACTTCCGGTAGAGACGTACGAGTGATCTGTGTGGTCTGAACTATATTGTTTTAACAGGGGTGGTGGTGGGGGGGGGGGGTGTTGGAAAACAAATGGTGAAGTGACTGAAACAGAGAGGAAGAAAAACGTATCGGGGTGTCGAGAAGATTCTGAAGTTTGT